>CALNXK010000830.1:10000-44147 GCA_942486035.1 Porites lobata | reverse complement strand
GTCTCAACACGTCGCCAGTTATCCCAAGAAATCGTTCCAGTACGGATACAGCCTCCCCTTCCCAAAATTGAACAAGGCAGGATATGGCGCTTTTTCACCTCGGTCTCTTCCGTCTTCGAACGTTAGAGGTGCCTCGCACAACCTTGAGTTCTGCCGCGAGCGATGATATCAAGAGGACGCCGAGAACGTGCACCGGCTGTGGTCTGATCGCACGGGCGTCTGCCTAAAGCTCCGGCGGAGAAAAAACAATTTCCGTGTACCCACAATCGTCGTTTTCCCTTGGCCGCGTCTCGGGCGTTTCCAAAGTCGATCAAAGTCACGATAGTTGCGTGCAACGTTAATCACGACGTTCTTCCAACCCAAAGTCACCGTGCGCACGATATTCACGGTATCGTGAAGATGTTGAACGGCCTCTACCAATTGCAGCACAACCCTGAGGGTGGTTGGCTTTGAACGCCTGCCATAACGCGACACCCATTCGCCCAAAGTGACCCTTTCGACCAAAGGCATCACGGTCTGGGTAAACCCGTCGTCCCTGGCGGTGGGGTGCAACCACCAAAGTTCCACGACGCCGGCGTTCTTATGACGATTACATCTCAACATGGCTACCAACCCCTGTCGAATTGGTCGTAATCCATACTTGTAGACCTTGACTGCGCACTTGAGCGTGGCCTCTTGAGAGCCGGGAAGCAGGTGGCAAAAGTTCCAGAACCCAGTGGTTAGTGAGGAAGGATCGATGTCTAGCTCCGATGAAGAAATGATGCCTACCGAATCATCTATTACCGCGGGTAACACGGCTTCTTCATTGAGGAGTTCAACAGTCGAAGGTGACAATGTAAGGTTCTTTTTTCAACGAGTCGCGCTGCGTCGACGGCATTGTCGATGCTCACAAAGGGTGGACCAACGGACGAATCGGTAAGAAATTCACCGGTTCTAATACAAAGCACCAGACGTCTGAATTTTTGAATTAATCGAACACAGGCGGGTGGTGCAACGATTTGACATTGCTCATCGAATGCCACTGCCTCTGCTGGCGTCGCATCCCAACTCGCATCTAACCAATGTCGAGATGTGCGATACGTCGACAGGCGGTGGCAAGGCACCAACCAACGTGATGAATATTGATTTGTCATGTTCCTCTCGTGACGAGCACTGTTCCCGGTCCCACTGTTAGATGGGTATCGTTGGGGAACGAGGAAGCAGCCAATGAACTGGATGACACAGGAGTGAAATGCAATAGAGCACCATTTCGGTCCATCCACGAGCCCGACGCGGTGAAATTTACGCGCGATATGAGGACAGCAACGGCACAGTTCAACAATGTCCACTGCATCTTCGCAATGATAACTCAACTCTTTTACGCTACGTTTATTGCTGTTGTGGTTACCGGAAGACAATCATGTCTCGATGAAAGAGATGGGAAATCTCCGAAAAAAATCCTCGAATGGCAGTCCTTCTGTTGAGGGATGGAGGAAGATTTTGTGATACTCGTCAAGTCTTCCAAACTTAGTTGAGAACTGAAAGGGAGAACAAACACAGGAGATGCGCTTCCACCCACCGTCACGGCGACTTGTAGCGGCGCTCCTGTATCCCTGTTTCCTCGTCGCGAATGAATGGTGGCAGGTGAATACACAGATCCATGATAACGTGATCCGAGCGAATCTTAATCAGAGGGCATTCCAAGTATCGTCTCTTGAGACATTCCATGACGCTAGAAAACTTTATGGTGTTTTTCTGGCGAAGAATAGAGGACGTGCCTCGAAAAGCTGTTGCCATCTACGAACCTTATATGGGCTTTATTGTCCTCTTGAGATCGCACTAACTCGACAAAGTCATGTACCACCTGCTCGCAAAGAAACGTTCTTCGTTCAGGGCTTCCATGCCACCGGTGGTTGTCTTGCGCTCGAAAACCATCCAGACCACAAGCCATGCACGAGCGGTGACCATTCGGCCCACTGGGGAAACCGGGGCGGTTTGGGTACGCTGGCGTTACCCACGTACGTAAGACGCTTACCTACCATTCTGCCATCCTCGTGCCTCAAAATGTAAGGATGACCACATGCTCCAGCACTGGTGACATCGCAGTGTTCGATGAGTAACAAGGTACCCGAGGGAAGACAAGGATCCTGCAACGAAATAACATTCCACCCTCCCACTTGGGAAGGGTAAAGACAAACGTTCGCTTGTATGGATCGGCACGTTGCGTGTCTAGATCGAACGAGAAATTCTGCGGCTGCTGTTGCTGTTGCTGTTGCTGTGGCTGTGGAAATGCCATCCAGTCTGTTCTGATTTTTGGAAAACACTAACTCGATAAAAGACTTAGGTATTGATACCAATAAAAAATAAATACAACGATTATACTCACGTCTGGTTTTCCTGCAATGATGTGGAAAGTCGATTTTCTTTCTCTCTCGCAAATACGAGGGTAACGTCGCGATCGTTTTTGGACAATCGCACGTCACGAACGAGATCCAGGCGTATCATCAGTTCCAATAGGCGATACACCGCCTCAAGATGCAACCGAGCCGTGTCAAGGGTGATGGCCATGAGTAACACGAACATGTCTTCTTGCATAACAACATGGTCAAGGCGATAGCCAGATCCACGGCAACAGACTTACCGCTCCGTCTCGGTAGTACTATGACAGCCATCTTTCGCCCAGAGTCTCTAAGATGTGATTCATCCTGTCAGCGACTCTGGGGTCGGGAAATCTGGGATCGTACGTTGTCATCTCGGGCGTGGCCAAATGCAATAGTTGCAAGACCTCGTGGATGTAACGGTTGGTTTCACTGCCGATGAGTCGCTTGAACATACCCAGGAGGTAACTCTGGAGGTATTGCCACTGGAACGGTTCCAGACGCCACCCCTGGGCACCTAACAAAGTCCACAGGGCAGAAATGGCATCGCGAACGAGGTTCATGTGCATCCTCCCTTCGTTGTCTCCTCTGTGAACCGGGTCTAGTGTAGCCCTCGCCACGGTCACCCCTCGTTCAAAAAGGCAGTCCACGAACTCGTCGTAGGTGTGATGACAAGCGCTTTTTGCGCTGTCGTTCTTCTGACACCACTTGAGCAATGGAAGATTCGACCAATCGAGCAAACCGGTTGCCCAGGGCCGATAAGCGACGGATTGTGCCATTGGGTTGATCTCGGCAGCGGAACGTCCCGAGCCGGTCCGTCGTCCCATAATCGACAAAGGTTCTACGATGTCGCAAGACGCGGTCCCTATTCACGGCTGCATCGCATCGTCCAAATAAGCAATTCAAGATGGCAGCTCTCGTCTCCACTGAATCCATAACTTTCAGCAGTGGGTGGCAGGTATTTCTCGATCCTTCTTATCGTGTCTTGGTAGTGGAACGTTCACAGTGTAAATGGATCCCTTTGCGTTTCATCGACTTTCATAAGTGGGTACCTATCTGGAACGGGCAAGAAATAAGTGCCTGTCGTCTACTGGACATTGTCGAAGAACGCGAGGAGCGCAATTCGTGGCCCGTGGTGGATACGTTTGCTGTTGATGCCGCCACCACCATGGGACTCTTGCCCGACGAGAGCGTGGATCGAGTTCAGTTGTTTTATCGCTGAGTCTACCACCGGACTTACCAGACTACGAATGCCATGCCTCCCACGATCCGACCAACCTGTTACCAATGGCATTCCAATGGAAACCGGCGATTCTTTACGGGACAATCGACGTGGCCGTTTCGATAAGTGGTTTGCATGTACTCGACATACCGGGCGTGGAAATCATGGAAGGCGTTCAAATGTCGCAGGGGGTACGAAAAGCTCTCTCGAGGCCCGGAAATGAGACCATGTTTTGCTGGCGCGACGTAGCGCGTAAGGTGTTGATCAACGGCGGCGACCCACGAGGCACGTTAACCATGCGAATCGAGGTGGAAGACGACGAGATGCGATGCGAGGGAATTCAGTGCACCTCTTTTCTGGAACTTCAAGCTAGACTTTTGATGAACGCAAGGTCCTCGACCAGCAAGAGTGACAGACACGCCGTCATTATTGGTCACTCGGACAAATACGTGATCCAGACACTTCGCAGAATACTAGCTACCATTGAGCTCAGAGTCGCAAGACTTCGTACATCCAGAACACGGGAGAGCACTGCGGACGCGAGTTTTACAAGCTCTTTTGGTATCCTGAGCTGGAAGATTACATAGACCCTAGAAAAGATCACGGTCCGACGTTCACAGCCTTCCGTCCCGTGCGCATGCCTGCGTCGCCACCGTATTGCGTGGTACAGTTTGCCGACAAGGGTACATTTCTCGTGGATGGTGTGCGTTATTTACCGTATGCTGAAAGCCAACCCAAATTGACGGGACGCCCGTGGTCACACTCTATTGGGGTGAGAACACGAAGGTATGTTCGATGAAGAGGTTGCCATTGCTCGTTTTCTTCTCTGTTCCAATGCGATCGTCTTCATTGTGGAGACGGCATTTGCCAACAGGATTCGACCTTATGTGTCTCACGAAACGATGTACCTGTGTATATTTTATTACCTCGTGGCGAACGTTGCCTCGTCCAGGAGACAGTTGCCTGCATCCTCCCGCTCCGTTTGGGCTTGCTTAACCAGAACGGCTCTTTGCTCCATTCCCTGACCTCGTTACTGTCCCTGTTGTACAACTTTCGTCACTCGATCGTGGACTGTATCGTGCACGATACGCTCGGGGATGCTCAGTCCTGCAGATTTGGAGGAAATCGCTTGCGCTGCGAGTCATTTTTTTGGCCGCAAAGAGACAGACCGTGCAAGAGGGATGTGCATCGTTCGTCTTGGGACCTTTCATGGCAACTCTGTATGCGATCCTGGTATTTGTCCTTCGGTTCGTCCCGTGCTTTTCGGAGGCGTGTACTTTGCTTTCACTTTCACCGAAGACCGGCTTTACCCGCAAGGATCATCCTCAAGGCTCCAACCGACCGCCATCAAGACCGCGCCTTACCTTCAACTACTTTCTATCTAGCTTTGGCGTTACTGCTTTGGGGAGTCTTTTTTTGAAATTTCCGCCGGAAGCACGCGGAAATATGCACTTACACGACTCTGGTCTTCTACGGAGCTTATTCATCATCCAAGTCTCTCGGTCGCAAGAAGTGAACCGGGTTCTCCAGGAGCTACAATTTGTGGGTTCGATCTTACTGGTGTTCTTCGTGTACATGGACTTTACCCGAAATACAATCGTGCTAGCCTCGACGTGCGCAGAATTGGTGGACTACAAAGTGTTGTCCGAATGCCAACCCGGAGACAAGGTGTGTCTGGATACTCGAAACGCCTTGTCTACCACCTTTTCAGTCAATACGACTGCCCCAAATAAGCGCAGACTCTACCAGACACGTGTATTTTTATTTAGGTCAGATTCTGAGATTGATAGTGTTGGCCATCGTCTACCCGATCGCCTTGATCTATCAACACGTCCAACCAGACCGCAGTAGCGGTTATGGTTCCGGGAGCGGGGCTTTCTGAAAGAAACCATTGACAAGACACCCGCAGAAGAACTGAAACGCATTCTATATCAGGCCGTTGAATTAGACTTTTGAACAACAACGACATTAACAAGATCTGGGGTAGCAGCGAAAGTTTGCACACACCACGGATGGCAGTAAGGACCAAGTATCTACCAGCGAACGTTGGCGTGTATGCAGAATGTCGCCTATCAGACAATCAACGGGCAAGTGTGTTTCTCGACCTGGTCAATACTGTGTGCACCACTTCATGGCCAATGGGTAACGAGGAAACTTGTCTTGAACGCGGGAACTCTGTACACACCGAATCGCAAGGAAGTTTCATCGCTTTATGTTTGTCTGTTTTGATGGTCGCGACAAATGTTCGTTGTTGCCGTTCGACGTATCGTCGTCCGTCAACATCACTACAGTGACCAACGAAAACACGCGAGAGTTGCTTGCTTCGGGGTACGACGTGCTTCAACATATCGGCTTCGGTAAGAAGGGTGGACGATGTAACGGATTTGTCAATAAAACTGCAACTTCTCTGCTGTCTTGCACGGCGTGTTAAATCGCGAGGAATACATTGAGCGACTGTTGACCATTCGCGGACTGAGATTCTCTCGAAATGCCTACTTTCCTCCCGTCAAGTATTCGTTTACCACGGAGACGGGACAGGTCGTACAGGTACAGATCTACCCGACTTCCCTTGCTGTCAACTTGCAAAATCTCACCAAGGAAACGGTCACCCGGTACGGCTCGTTCATCCTGCAACAGATCGCATGCGAGGCTGACATCGACACCAGTCTCATGCGATTTTGCGTCGACGCCGAGTGGCGATTGACCGCACCTCTCACCTTACGAAAAGCTTCAACTGGTCATTGGCTACTACTCGTTCCGGTGGCTAGAGGCCACGGTTGACACGTATGACATCGTTGCGGAAATGCATGATTTTCTACTGAAGGGACTGTCGCTGTTCACTCTGGATCACGGCCGTTACTGGTATTCATTCGAAAGGAAGAAACGCAAAAATATGGAAATATACGATCTCTTTATCGAGGACACCCCCTTGCGTCACTGTCCCCACGCGGGTGGTTTCAGAGCTTTCGTGTTAACGTTTCTTTCTTCTAGGGGACACGCGTTTGCGGCGCAAAAAATTCGCGAGGCGTTTCCGGTCGACAAGGACTCGGCGACTGAGACAGACCCAAATGATCCTTGTTCTGCGCGACTCTGGTACGAGACGCACGTGGTCGATCGTCACTGTCTGTTCTCTAGACAATAAAGTGGTATCTAGTTTTACTTTTTATTTGTTCTCGGAAAAAGTGCGTCGTAAGCCTTGGCCGTTTCTATGTAGGAATGGACACGGCTCGGATGAGGAACTCTCATGCCCTTATTGCGCCCCTTTTAACTCCACGCACAAGGTCAAGGGGAGCTTTGGCGCATGACGCCCTGAAGGGTTCGTTCGACGTCCTTCATTGGGTCGCGAAACTGGTGAGCGCATTCATCGTGGTCTTCCTCGTAATGACGCCGCACCTCGTCGTCTGTCACGTCTGTCAAAAGGCCAAATTGGGTGGTCCCTACCCGCGGCGCGAAACTTTTACCGTACGCGCTAACGAGTGACGAGCGGGACATTAGCTTGACCTGGTGAAATTTGCGAGTCAGTTCATTTAACAGCGTTGCATCCAGCACGGTTGCGTCCCGGTTCCCATCTGACTCCATCTCGCAGCGCCGGTATCTCTCGTGTACAGTCTGCACAGGCTGCATTTGACGTTCGGATCGAATCCGGGTAAAGGGCAACCAGATTGCTCGGCGTCGACATCGTCGTCGTGATCTCCAGTGAGGTCGATGGCGTCAGACACTAATTCACGCACGCTGTCCTCTGTCATAACTCTAAGACAAACAGTGCGATCTAAGCGGTTAATCGTAAGTCATGGATACCGCAGTCTGGGTTTTCGACATCGGGCGATTGGTGCTCATCTTTGCCATCATTACACAGGGCATCATTTTTTTCAGCTCACGTTGCCAATGAACACAGGGATCCCCATTATTACGCCAGTGCACTCATCGCTCTGCCATCTTTGATTATGAGTTGGTGGTACTTCGCCAGACCACCATCGCAACGCGTCAATCGACCCACTTTGGTCTGGTTAGTCTACCCTTGACGGTGGTGGCATTTCAAGGCCTATCATTAGGAGCAACGGATATCTCGACTCATGACTCTACGTTGTTGTACGTAGCCAACGGCGTTACGCCACTTCTATTCTTGCTTTGCATTGTCACTGGTTGCGAACGATGCATTCAAGATGCAGCGTTTGTAATGGCATCCGGGATGGCAATTTTCAACGCTTTTGATACAACTGATGCCATTTTTCCGTATCACGGAATGAACGGAATATCCCGGGAGCTTTCGCGGCGGTTTCGTTGCCATGGCTTGTGTATTACTGGTGTGGTCGGCATTCGAGTTCACCGTTCGGACGCAGTTGGCCGACAACGGCTTGGTGCCAAAGATTATCGTTTGTGGTCTGCACGTCATCCATATGACACTCAATGCCATCTTGATGGGAATGCGCATCTTTTGTATACCAATGGAATGGTTGAGTTCTCAACAATGATCGCCAAGAACGCCATGGTCTTCATCGTGCGATTGGTGTACATGCTTTCGGTCATCGGATGCCGATCGCAACCGTTGCAGCAACCCGGTCATCCCGCCGGAACCGTCGAACCGTCGGCGCCGCCAATCTCGAACAACGATATAGATCCTTTTGTGAGACCGCCAACGCCACTTCCCACGCGGTCTATATTACGCGATGAGAGAAAAACCAATCTCGGTCCAGATGGCGCCCGCCTTTATCCCTCTTTTCCTAGGCAGGTGCACTTTAAAGGTGAAGATCAATAAAGCGACACGATCTAAGACACCACTTGGGTTTTTTTATTCTCTTCATAATATATAAACGTATAATTAAATATTATATATATTATATATATATATATATATATATATATATATATATATATATATATATATATATAGAATGTTAATTGAGATAAAGGTGTGACATATTCGAATACATGAGTAAAGAGTTGATGTCTGTCCTTCAAAACCAAGGTTTAAGGAGCGAGATGTAAGCGTGGTCTCTTAAGCGTGGCTTCGTTCTATAACAAATTGTCAAAGGTTTGGCAAATGTGTATGCCCACCTCATTCTCCAGCTGAAATTACTGGTAATGACCTTCTCGGTAAGGTTTCTAGGAGAATGCGGAAATATATTTTCCTGTATGTAGTTGGAACAATGGAAGCGATCCATATGACTCAAGGTTGCTAGATTCAGTGCAAAGTTGTCTATTGTACCTACTATTGGAAAGGCAACGCACCAGTTCGGTCCATCGATATCTGGTTTCAGCGAAAGGATGTTTGCTCCAACAGCGATATCGCTCTGCGACACGTTGATGAAAATCGTGCCTGCTGGTCTAGCAGGAGGTGCGGAAACGCCAAAAGTTTTCCGTCTTCGAAACCATCATCCGGACGCGAAATGTAACCATTGCATAAAAGACATCGTCCGGACTGTAGGCCTGAGAATGAGCCAATAATGGCTCCAAGGCTTTTGGATCGGCATCGCGAAAATCCACGGTCTGTGTTATTCTTTTGTCTGATGCGATGGGCAGGTGTAGCAATGCTCTGACGTAATCGCGATAGATGGATGGAAAAAAACGTTCAAACATGTATTTTTCATCCACCTTTTCCAGCTGTAGCTTGGCAGCTTCGATCACGGTCCTCTTCCAACCCACAAAAAGATGCATTCTTCGGCAGATCCGGAAAAAGGGCATGTAAAGGCACCCAGGTATAGCTCGTGGAATCTTTGGTTATGTCGAATCGACGGCGAGGCGCAGTTCGAGAAGCAACGACGACGAATGCAAAAATCGATAGGGCCTTTCTTCCGTCATAGGTGTCAAGTCGCCACGACACCTGACTGTCGTCCCATTCGCTCGAAGAGATCCATCCAAGGTCGAAAGCGATTCTCTCTATATCGTTTTCCTTAACCAGGCTGTCGACCCCACACGGTATCTCTTGACGTTTTCCACCCTTACCATGTCGAATTTCAAACCAGTAACGCTTGTTTTTGCATGCCTCCAACTTTAACGTTTCGAGCGCGGTCAAACCCCTTACATTCCGACTGAGGTAGTCGTAGAGGGTCTCGAGTCCACCGCCGCCCGTAAGCTTACACCAAAACTGGGATAAGGGAATCCGAGACTCGTACGTTATAGACATTTTACGAAATAATGAAGAGACGAATCGATAACAAGAAGAAACCAGAAAACGTTAATGTCCTTTTTTTACCCGACACTGTTAAATAACGATGAACGCCTTTCCAGTCTACCCGGACGATCGTCTTGTCCGCTCGCGCCTGCTTCAGCGGTACATGTCGGCGGGAATCATGTCTCTCGTGATTTCTAGAGGGGATTTATAGTATCCCTCTTGCTACTGGCAACGGGTGGTGCCTTCATCGTGGTCGGACGCTTTTTTTGGGAGCGCCATCAGTTATACGGCTGTCGAGTCGATTATGCAACGTCCATCACGTCTCGTATCTGCTCTACCGATTGGCAGCGGCACGCTCGTGGTTCCCTCGATTCATCCACCATGACCTGTCTGGTCAGCGGAACAATTGCGTTGTTCGTGGCTGTGGCGTATCCTTACGCTCTACTCGCGATCAAGGGCAACCGCGAAGAAACCGAAGAAATACGTTCCATTGTTCATCTGCTGCATCACTCGATGGACAACGCGAGGGATCACTCTCGCGGTGTTTGGGAGCGTGACGTCCTGCGCTTAACCGGATTGGATAGTCCTCGTAGACCATGGATCTACTTTCATCACCCGACTCTCCAGCAAAGTCTCGATCGGAGGCGGCACTTTCGACGGTTTGCGGCCTGCCTCTGGACGGAAGTCTTTGCTCGGGTCACTCTTCGAGAATATCCTTTCCCCGTCATCGTTGCCTTCTTGGTCTTGGCCAGTACAGCGCTCACCCCTTCGCTGATGATGCAGGCATCGCCCCTCGTTCGCATCTGTAGCGTCTTCGTATCTCTCCTTGCTTACGTAGCAATCCTCGTCGTATCCCTCGCAGCTTTTGCCGTCATCCTAATCATAGAGCCAACCGCTTGGACGGGTTGTCTCTTCTTCTGGGTTGCATATATTCTCGTCCATCTCATCTGTTATGCCGTGCACAGATGCGCGTCTCGTGTCCCCATGATACTGAACGAACGAAGATTTCATGGTGACGTTCCATTCTCAGTAGTTCAACAAGTATTTGATCGAGTATTTTAAAGCGTGTATAAAGCAACGCAAATTATTTAGTTGCATAGGATCTTGTCTGTTGACTTCTAAAAAAAATGGCAGAGGCCCAAGCTTGTCAGAGCAATGGCGGTGGTGGAGGTGATACGGAACAACGCAATGCAAGCGAAGAAAATACATCCCTTTTTCACTTGCTGGTAGACATAGTGACGCTACGCCACGAGATGGAGCAAAAGCTCATGCTGATGTACCAGAATGAATGTGAAACACGATCACAAAGACGACAATGCGAGAAGAGAGGAAAGCATCATTATCTTGAGGTTGCAGCCGCAATAGCTCCAGAACTCGCAGCCATCAACGAAACGATAAAGAGGACTGGTGCGGGGAGTAATCAAGTCGAACATCAATAAGACTCTGTTTGCCTTAGATAAAGGT
Organism: Porites lobata; assembly: GCA_942486035.1. Taxonomy (NCBI): domain Eukaryota; kingdom Metazoa; phylum Cnidaria; class Anthozoa; order Scleractinia; family Poritidae; genus Porites; species Porites lobata. Next base: position 32,992 of record CALNXK010000830.1, on the reverse strand, counting down.
TCACTAACGTCGTGTGTCGAAACTAGACCAACAAATAAAACCAACCTTAATCAGGTGAGATTTGCAAACAAGCTTTTTTGCACATGTCTGGTTGTCAAGACAGTCCGTGCGCGTGGCGCAGAGCGAACGGTACCCTTTGAGATATACTCAACCGACCTCATAACTAAAAGAACAACAAACAAACAGTTTCTGTTTGACTCTTTTATTTCACATTACAACCGATATCGTTACAGCTGATCTCGTTGCAACGAGTTACAGTAGCTTCGCCCTGGCAGCTTAATTTAGGCACATCCTTTGCTAGCACTATTCCCTCACCGATTCCTCGAGGAAACTCTACGGGCGTCTTACATTCCGAGAAGGTCTCGTTTGCCAGACGACACTGAAGAAAGGGCGCTCCTTCGGTACAACGATCGGTACACAGGCATTCTCCGTGCTTCAGTGGTCGTTGGACGGGCAGGGCTCGTAACCACTTGTCAGCGAGGAAATAACGATAGCCAAGGGCAAACAGAGACTGTTCCGGGGTTTCCAGGGTCTTGATCTGCTCACCGGCAGCACACGGTGTAGATCCTTTCTTGCAAACGGTGGCCTTCCATGCACTGCCAGAAACGCTTCCGGAGAGGGTACAGAGACCACGTCGCATCATCGCTACGTCGAAGTGTTTAAACACGCGAAAGCCGTGCGAGCCACAAGCGCATTGCGACGGGGTGCAAGGCCTCAGACAAACGCAAACTGGAGCCTCTGACAATGGACGAGGTGCCGTGATCTGGCAACTGTGTCCAGAGCTGTTCCAACAAGTCCAGTTCATGCCATTTACCGTGGCTATCGTGGAAGTCTTCCGATCTTCTTCCCCAACGAGGAGTATTTCTCACGCAGATCCGCCGTTCTTTCCAAATAAGCAGAAGGGATGCATTGCACTGGTTTACGAGACCACTTGGGTAACAGACACAAGATCACAGGAAATTCGCTCAAACAATGACGTACACATACACAGCTGTTCAGTCGCAACGCCGACACTGCCAAGCCCGTGGGTTGGTAGAACATGTTGGAACTGGGACGCAGGAATCGATACCCCTGAGCCAACGCCAACGCTCCGTACCCAGAGAACTTTTTCTGTTGCCAGTTCGAGGGACACTGAACCTCATTTCCGTCTTCTCTCATTTTGCAGGGCACAACTGGAAACAGTCCGGTAAACGGATACGCGGCTCGCAAGTCGATGTTACCATTTTGCAGATCAATGGTTTTGGTCATCGCTCCTTGACGGGGATACACGGGCAACTGGTCGCGTTGCAAGACAGGGGCGACTGGCAGAAACAATTGCTCATCGTTTCAACGTCCATTTCTTCACGGTACGACTGGCAAGCTTCGTCCACTGCCGAATTGTTCGAAGGCGGTTCGGGCGGACAAGCACACGACAAGTTCCCATTCCTGTCCAAGATGCCATAATCTTGACCGCACTGGATGCGGCAAAGCTCAGAGCCCACACGCGCCATCGGGGCATAGTGGCCATCCTTGTCCAGCCCCACGGGTACGCACCAAGGCTTGTCTCCTTTGGACTTAAGGAATCGTCGAGTGCACCCACCTCCCAATAGCGAACAGCCATGGTCCAACCACGTGTCCGATCCGTTGGCGGGTCCAGAGTCGTTAGAACATTGTCTTAGGTCCACGGCAGTATGATTCACGGGACAAAGCGTCTTGCCGCATTCGACGTACAAGATGAGACCCGAATGTCCGAGACAGCCGTAAGAATTCGTGCAAGAGTCGCGGTAGTAAACGCCCAACCCGGCAGTCACCACGGACAAAGCAAAAAGCATGAACATGACGGATTAAAGCAAATGTTGCAAGTTCACGAGATGCAACGTGAACGACGTCTTCTAGATCCAAGTCTTTTGGAAAAAATCCCGATTTGATGTATTTGCGGATCTGCTCTATCTTCATGCTGTCGGTTTTTGCCGCCCAACTCTCATCCATTCCCAACAAGGCCTTTGCCTCCGCCGAACGTTCGCTTGGAGACAGGTGTCTAAAACGATCGAAGAAGTGTTTGCGATGCAACGGATGCTCTTTGTTATTAAGGGGCAATAAGGGAACATTGAGAAGGTAAATGGCGTCTTCGGGTGCCAACTTGATATCGTGCGTTTTTTGCAAATCTCGGATGGTTCTCAGTACGGCAAGTCGCCTATTCCGATTCTTGGTCTGTTGGTTGTTGGTAAGATAAGACGCTACGATATCGGTGTGCTCGCGCAACACGTGCAAAGCCTCCACGTGTGATTTCAGGCTCTTTCCAAAAGACATAGAGAACATAGAGTGTTGACATGGAAAAAATTACAGAGTTAATGAGAAGTACCAAGAGGTCCCTAGCGCGATCGGCGAGAAATCTAATGGCGACCGTGATCAGAACCTGTTCCGATACCTCGCGTATGCATCTGGTGGTGGCTCAAGGGGACGACGTGTACGATGCACTCTGTACCTTGGAGCAGCACGACTCCACGAGTCTAAAAAGGGCGATGCACATCCAACAGACCCTTGACTTCGACGTACCCGTTCGTGTACGTGAGCTCGGAGATTATTCGGTTGCGCTGGTGGTCGTCGAATGGCCCCTGCAATCGTCGGAGAAGATTACGCCGCAGGCGACGCTTCGATCCCTGTTGGAACTGGCCGCACGAGAAGAGAGGTGGGTGGATGGCATCACTCTGGTTGCCGACGAATGGCTCATTTTCGAAGATCTCGGTTTTAACGCATGTTTCGTCGAGACTTTTCAAGAACTGCAACGGTTGGGCTACGATCCGTGTGCCATCGTTCAGCGATGCAAAGATCACGAGACTCGACGGTTGGGTCGGTTGCCCTTTGACGCGAACTATTTAACGGAACCATTTTTCACACGTCTGAATTTGCACCGACTGTTGGCAAAAAGAATCGATTCTCTGCAAAAATGAAACGAGCGTGGCAAGAGGATCCGGTTTATGCGGCCGAGATCGAATCAGCCATGAAGGTGGCGGCCGTGATGTTCGATTCGGATGAAGACGTTGACGATTGGGAGAGCAATTTTCCTTCGGACATGGAGGCGGATTGCGGTCTCGAGAAAGGGTGCGATGGCGACGACGACGACGACGACGACGACGAAGAAGATGAGGAGAAAGAGAAAGACGATGACGAGGAATTGGACGCGGACTATGTAAAGAAGAACTTTGATCGATTGTACGTACAAAAGGTGGTTGGTTGGATAGAGGATGGAAAGAATGTGTTTATCACCGGGTCACCGGGTCGAGGCAAATCGACCTGCGTGGGCAAGGTGATAAAAGAATTGTACGGAAAGGGCGTGAGGCTCGTGGCTACCGGGTCCACCGGTGTGGCAGCCGTCAACATCGGATACGATGCTCTGGAGGAACTCTTAAATGCTGTTAATCGAGAGTTGTTGTCGGGCGAGATGGAAAGGATTCTCTCTCCGACCACGGTTCACAGTGCCTTTGGTTTGAGGAAAATGGAGTGTGGCTGGCTCAACGAGCATAGGCAAAATGAACAAGGGATCGAATCGTTCATGAGGCTATACGTGAAGCACCACAGCCGTTTTCGTAGTTCGTTTCTCAAAAGCCAGCGGTCACTGTCGTGTGCAAATGTTCCGAAAATTGCACACGCCAGCCTGGTTATTTTGGACGAGGTTTCTATGACCGACGGACTGTTGGTTGAAGCGCTGGACGCGGTGGGCAGATTTTGGCATCCCGAAACCGATCGCCCATTTGGTGGTATCGGGATGGTGTTTGTCGGTGATTTTCAACAATTGCCGCCCGTGAATAGTGGTACGCGAAAGAACCCCAACTTCCTGTTCGACAAGAAGAAATGGACTACCCCGACCTCTAAAGGTGGATGGATCGATCACGTGCTGCAGCTCAAGGTCAATATCCGTCAAGAGGGAGATTTGGAGTATGGAAAGCTTATAGATCGAATGGCAATGAATGCACTGTTGGATGAAGATATCGAGTTGCTCCAGGCATGCGTAATGAGAGCGAACAGTTGCAACAGGGGCCTCTCTTTGGCCATGAATCCCTACATCATGCCTTTTGTTCCACGTATCTTTACCAATAAGGACCACATAGCTCAATATACACGAAGGGTGTTAGAAGAAGTCGGCGAAGAGACCAAGATCACTCTGTCTGCCCGAGAGGAGTACGAACCCAGCAAGGATAAAATTTGTCTCGCTTACGGCAAAAATAAGGTACAAGGGAAGATTGATCAGTTCATCTCCAAATTGACAGAAGATTGCGATGCCGAATTGTTCATCGGTTGCCCCGTTCGATTTTTGGAAAACAAGAGCCTAGAGGAAGGAGTGGTGAATGGTGCCATTGCTAAGTTAGTGGGGGTCGCAGAAAAGGGTGGACATCCCATCTTTGAATTGAAAAGTGGAAATCAGTACACGCTACCACGATCGAGTTCGACGATCTACCTCGATGATTACACTCCCCGACAACGTCGCGAGATTGACGTAGGGCGTATGCGACCGTTGCCTGGAAGACCAGTGGCAAAGTTCACGTATAAGCATTATAGAGTCAAGATGGCATTAGCCATGACACCGTATGCCGTCCAAGGTTGTACCCTAGACACTGCCATCGTCCACCCCAACGTGGACTTCAAAAACGAATATACGACGATCGAAGCCCTTTTGGTATCGCTGAGTCGACTCCGCTCCAGTGGCATTCACAGTCCCGGTCGAAAGGAAACGATACGCGCCATTCCAAAACCGACGCTGAGTTTGAATACTTCCGACGACGGTACACCGCAACCGCGCGGATTGTATTTGACGCGATTCGTTCCTTTTGACTACTACGTGAATCCAAAAGTCAGAAGCTACTTAGACAATATCAAAGAGCGGCATTCACTACTCCGAAACCACGGAAAGGATGAACCCGAAGGGGGCGTACGGTTACGTTGAGTTCAAAGATGGCCTGGCCATCAAAAGGCCGCACAAAGACATGGACCCGTTTGCCAACAGAGAATTTATTGCTTACAAGCGCATGAAACCTATATTGGACAAACTGTCGGTCGCTCGGTTGTACGAGGTGGGTGTATTGAGATGTTCGGAACAGTTGTCTTTTGTAGACGCGTTGTTTTTTTTTAGAACGTCGGTACCGACCTCGAACAGTGGTTTTTGTCGCAGTGGCTTTTCGACCCAGTGGAGGTATTGCTGCGTCCTCTGCTCTCTACCTTGGAGTACCTGGAAACTATCGGTGTTTTGCACCTCGATGTTCACCCTCGTAACGTATGCGTGCGTCTCGATGGACACGGACAACTGACGGCCAAACTGATCGATTTTGGCAGGAGCGTCGTGCTAAGAGACGATAACGAATGGGGCTGCCATCCAAAGTATACGGGATATCTGGTAGATCCTCTGACGGGAGTGTTCTCGAATCAAGATCATTTGCCCAAACCAGCCGCGAAAGAAGCCACGATGGAAGAACTTTACAACCTTTCTTTTTGTCGCGATCCCATGGCTCTTGTCGCCCTGGTGGTAAAAGGGCAACAAGAATTTCCATCTGGGTTGACGTTGGGTCCCGCTGACGATGTGTACGCTCTGGGCATGTGTGTCGTTCGTTCGTTGACCATGTTCCTACACGTGCCCTGGGGAGAGTGGAAAGCGTTACAACAAGTCGAATCCGATGCAGAGTTTAGCGAAAAGTTGCAAGTACTCTGTAACATCGTTCGGCGAAACCCTGCATGGGATTCTTCGTTTTTTTACGATTTACATCTGAGGATTAGACCAAATTCGTCGCGGCCACAGGACGTCAGCGACTTTGAAGCAAGGGCTCGCGCAGTAGAGATAAGTCTTCATAGCGTGAGCACGTTATACCCCCATTTTTTTGATCGCCTCACGGAAGTGTACGACGACGCAACGAGTCAATTGATCAGCAAATGCGTCCATCCCGATCGGCATCGTCGGTACAAGAGAGGCTGGAAGAGCGAAAAGAAACGACAAAAATTCGTTCGGCGAGGGTCGGTCGACGTCCAAGTGGTCAGAGACAAGAGGGTCATTCACGTGTCTTTGGGACGTTGCTGGATCATGACGGGAGTCGTGGAGTCGGGCACAGTGAAGTGGTGGACAGCAGCACGAGGGGCTATGATGAATGACAAAAGACGAGGAGCCATTGCTTTGAAGCTGTTTATTGAAAAGTCTATCGAGCTGGAGCCTAGTCTAAAGGACAAACGCTACCGGGAATGGCCGTTCGATTTTGAGTTGCAGAAAGAAGCATGGCTCAGGACGTTGGCCCTGTACGGTCACGAAGAGAACCAGGAGCACCCTGAACGCGATACGGAGCCAGATCCTCTGCCTCGGGCGACCGGCACGAATGAACTAGCAAAAGGATGACACACACGACCAAAATTGCAACCAACGAAAAGGCGACAGCGACTAGGGTCGTGGAATTGGGACTGCAGGATGGTGAAGGCGAACGGCAATTTGCAGGCGTCGGGAGAGCGTCGTCGCTTGCGCGACGCAATCTCATCAGAACGCGATTATCCAGATATTGCCAGAGGTCGGTGGCGATGGCCGTAGTACCAACGCTGGGACGGTCCAAGCCGGCGACTGGATCTCGCAAGACGACAGCTGACACCTCGTGAAGGTCTTTAAGTATCAAGCGACCTGTTACCAGAAGAGCCACGAATCTCGTCCCTTTGACGTTGGCTCGCAGTCCAGTGAATGTGGGACCGTTCAGTCGTAGCGTCTCGCCCCAACTCGGCGGTGATAAAAGCACGGCGACGGAAGCGGGATTAGTTGCAAAGGTCAAGTTCTGCAATGAGGTCTCAGTATCGAGATGCGATGATCGCGGTCTCAGTACGACGGCAGCGGTGCGATCTGCCGTGGGCACATACGTGACCGATGCCGTCGCATTGATACATTCACCGTTGTCGAAAGTGATATCCCTGATGAGGAGCCGTTCCGCAGACGAGACGATTAGCGCGCAGTACGTGGGCGCCCTGCGGGTCTACCAACACGAAGTCGCGAGTCTTTTGTAGCACGAGTCCTTCGAGGCACATGGGACGGAGCAGTACTCGACGCGTCGAAAGTCGCAGTGCACGGGAAACGGTGGCTCTCAGATTGCTCTCGGGGCACGCGATGGGATTTCGATCGGGAACCCTTGTGACGATCTCGTCATCTGGGGCTATCCACAGAGTGACGGAGGTGCTAGGATCTAGGGTGAGCGTATCGCCGGCATGTCCGGCGCACGAGTCTGCCTCGCATTTAAGCGTTTGTGGTTGCACGCCTATTGCTGCAGATATGACTTGCAATGTAAATAGTAGGTCGGCGACCGACATGACTTGAATTATATATGTGTGTATGTATGTATGACAATAAAATCATAGCATGTCTGAAGAGTCTTGTTTCTTAATGTGTAGCCGCTTCGAGATTTGGAATAAAAGAAATCATTGTTTTTTTAGTACAGAGTTTTATTCATCGATACCATGTTTAGAATAGAATGACATGTACATGCAATTGCTAGTTTATTTCATGTGACTGACTCTTTAGCTGCTACAGGCTCTCATGTGATCGTCGAGTAAATGGCTGGGAAACATCCTCTGGCAAGTAGGGCACTGCAGTTCGTTGGACGCTTGCACTCTCGGCCTCGAGGGGGGTGCTTGGACAGATTTGCGACATTCTGCTCGAGGTCTGAATGCACCTACTCCAGTTGTGGCCGACGAGTATCCTTGGTGAATCCGATGAGTCAGGTCCAGGTAGTTCTTTTGGAATCGTTCGCACTCGCCTGCCAAGCGGTGATTTTCTTTTTTCATCGCCTCGAGATCACCGGCTGCCTTGAGTTTTTCTTGGCGTTCCTTCTTAAAATCGTCCTCGTAACTCTTGAGGGCCATCTGCGCTAGTTGGAGTTCATCTTGCACTTCTTTCAACTTTGCCTGGAAGTCATCGCGCTGTCTCGTAGTTTGCAAAATGTCCCTCTGAAGTTTGGCCACTTTTTCACGTTCGCACTCGACTACCTTTTTCAGCGCCTCGGGATCACCTCCTGCCTCGCGTTCCTTCTTAACGAAACTCGTGAGGACCAAATGCGTTTGTTGGAGTTCATCTTGCACCTCTTTCAACTGTGCTTGAAAATCATCGCGCTGTCTAGTAGTTTGAAAAATATCCCCCTGAAGCGACGAGAGTTTTTTACGCAGGCTTTCCACCAGCTTTGCATTTTCTTCCGATTCAGTCTTTGCCTTTTCCAGTTCGCCTCGGAGGAGATCTTGCTCTTCTTCCATGTCTGTCAACTTGTTCCTCAGCATTTCCGTTTCGCCTTCGAGAACCGACTGCTTGTTCTCCAATTCTTTCCCCAAACGATTCGTTTCTCTTTTTGCGTCTTCTAGTTTCGTCATCCCGTCGGCCACTTCTCCATCTTCGACTGTCTCTCGAGCACCTTCATGGCGAGCGTCACTTTCGTCCTGGCCGGCGTCGCTGGCGTCGTCCCATACACCATTCAAAATGTCTCTGACGTCTGGATGTGCCTCTGCCACGCTGCCAATCGCCTCTTTCAACCGGCCGACGTTCACCACTTTTTCGCCCTTGTCAGAGAGTAGCTTTTCTTTCATAGACTCATTCTCTGTTACGATAAGTTCGCAAAATACTTGTTTTGCTTCCAGTTGCCTTTGAAGTTTCGTCACCTCCCGAGTCAGACGAGTGTTTTGCTCCTTCAGGGCCTCCGTGTCTCTGTCTTGGATGGCCGTCAACAGACGCTTGAGTTCCTTCACTTCCCTTTCTCTGCCATTTCTTTCGCCTCTCAACTTCATGATGATCTCGTGGAGCTCGCCATTTTCCGTGGCCAAATCCACTCCATTTCCGTATTCGTTCGAAAAGCGTTCCAAGTTTAATCTAAGTTTGGTATTTTCACGGGTGAGCGCCTCGAGGATCTTTTTCGATACTCCGGGCGTAACGATGGCTCCTTGAGACGATACTCCTTTCTTCTCTAGTATGAGACTCAACTGCGTAATTCTATTCTCGGCTCTTGACAGGGTTTCTTGCGTTCTTTCTAGTTTTTCCGTGACAGAGGTGAGCTCTTCCCTTTTTTCTTGTAGCTGTCGAGCCAGATTTTGGATCCCGACGAGTCGAGTGGACCACTGACTTTTCTCTCTGACCAGCTCCGCCAGCGTACAACGCATGCGGGTCATCTCCGTCGCCAAGGTCGTCAGCTTGCTCGTCTCTGCTTCGTTGTCCATTCTCTTCGGATCTGCTCCGTCTTCCATGCTTCTTCTCACTACACTAAGAGATCTCGAATCGTTTGCGCGTTTTATGGTGTTGCGATGAATAGACGGGACTTTCCCTTTGGTGACGTCACATCCACGTTGTTCTATAGTTCCTTTTTAGCCCATCCACGTCATAAGATGAAGTTTTCTCTCTTTTCCCTGGGACTTTTCGAGGGGAAATATACCGCGTCAAAAAAAGGAAGTAAGATAATAGTTCCTCTTTTTTTTTTGGGTGAAGGGTGGATTATTTTTCGTTTCGTCATTTGACGGACGGGACTTTTCGTGAGAAATATACCGTGTCACTAGAATTTTCCCCTTCTTTCGTTTTCCTTTTGGGTGGAGGGGATTATTTTTCCTTTTCGTCATTTGAAAAAATAAGATATAAATTATAAAATAAAAAATTCGCATGGCGAATGCTTTTGAGACTTTTCGATGGACGTGAACTCGAATAAATGGTCTCCCGCAGAGTAGGTGGGTGAAGCCGATGTAATATGACACGATAACACCCACATTAGTCATGCGCGGTTGGAGGAGTCTGGAATATATACAACCATGGCAACCAAAAATATCGCTAAAAATAAAATCATATGACCCCCATGACCTCCCAAAATAACCCATTTAGGCTCCGCCCCCAGAGTGTCACGCGTGACGTAGGTGCAATTGACAAAAGGGAGGGGTAGGCCGGGAAGCAATTTGTCGCGTGACATCTTCAATTGTCATCTTTTACCATGGGAGGGGGAAGTAAAGTGACAAAACTTCATAGACCAATCAAATCGCTGCATTTGATCACGTGACACTAAGACCCCGCCCACATTAACTCTCTAACTCTCCGCTCTCGACCAATAGGATTGAGGGATAGAGAGGTTAAACATCAAGCTAAAGTGAGAAATCTTAAGTTCGACTTCCTGCGTCGAGAACTGAATTATTAGATAAACATACTTTCAATTTTCCGCAATCACTTCAATAATTAGTCATATTTGTAAAGCATGTAATCCTGGTTTGTGAAGCGTTTGCTTTGTGAGTAGAGTAATCCGTGAGTAATTAATCCTTGAAACATCATGTAATACATAGTACCAAATAGTTACAAGCTGAGAAACAAAAAGAAAACAATGAAATAATAGTGTAATACTGCGTATTTATAGCCTACTGCCAATTTTACGGCTAAGGTAAAATCACTCTAACAATGGCACGGATAGCCTTCGTAGCAGGCGCTTGGAAGTAGTGGGAGCAAGAAAGAACGGGCGCGAGAGGGAGACACGCGAGGGAGAGGGTGCTGGCTAGGCCGGCTATGGCACGGAGTAGAGTACTGTATTTTGTTATCATATAAAAGGGATTTTTCCTGACCCCTATCAAACCTTGCTACATTCACCGCTACATTTTATTTTTGGAATCACGAAAATGTTTTTCCTGGGTACCAGACAAAAACGTAGCGGTAAGATTTTCGAAAAAAGCCATGTATCTAGAAAATCTTGTCTGTGCTTTTTGGCCGGAGCTGGGAAAACAGGACATTTGCACCATGATTTAATATGTTTTCAACAACTAGAATCCTTCAATCTGTTGTTTCAGGGTCATCCCCGGTGTAACATAATTTTTTTTGTTTTCTTTGTTTTATGGACTATTGTCAGGGTTAGGTTCATTTTTGAGGATGTTTTGTTTTCTTTGTTTTACGCCGGCGTCAGCTGTGAGTAATCAGTATACAACTATCCCCAGAAGGGGAGGTGAATAGTGGTGTAAAAAAAAACCGAGACGCGACCCGTAGAGGTATATATCAAGCGCTGTTCACCGACCATTAGGGGGATAGTTGTTTTAGTATTTACCAAATCAGTTGGATAAAAATGAAAAAAGTAACTTTTTTGTAAACTAAAAACGTTACTTTGTTTACAATTTACAAACATTTCGGGGATTTTGTCAAGTGGGTTTTTACGATTTTGTTGAAAATTCAGCAAAAAAAATAATTTTCTACCTACCAGTAAACACCGACAAGCTGAAGTTCGCCGCTTTCTTGTTATTTGTTTGTACGACTGCTTCATTTATCGCTGAAATTGTTTACGCAATATAGTAAGATCGTCTGATTTAGACTGTAAATACTTGTTTGTCGTAAATTGTGATATGGCTGTGAATCGTAGCAACTGGGAGGCAGCCTGGCCGAGTGGTCAGCGCGTCGGACTCGCAATCCGGCGGTCCCGGGTTCGAGTCCCGCTCTGGCCACTTGCTGGATTTGTGCTCGGTCGTCCCGAGTTTAAATTCTCGACCACGCTTGTAAATAGCCAACTGGTTGCCTTCTGCCAGTTGGGGTTTTTAATCCTGTTATGTTGTATTTGAATTATTTGTTTCTAAATATTTGAGTGGAGTGCCTGTAAATCAGCTGACTAGCTAAGTGCACATTCCACTATAAACATGCCTTTATTATTTTTTTTTTTTAACTGGAACCGTAGTTTGTCGATTTCCTAGTCTACAATTATAACTTGAAACAAAATTAACTCAAGTAGCGTAGCGGGAATATTTACGTATTGTTGAACAAGGATAGACTGATCGATTTGAAATTGGACTCAAAGATCTCGCCGTCTTTAGCGAATTCAAAGATACTTAGCGTTTCGATAGGTCACGGGGTTTTTCACGTGGCCATTTGTTCTGAAAATCCTTAATGTTTTGCCAATTAGTGACAGGTTCATGGAAAAGGTTTATTTAATTTATGTCAGATATTCAGACCCTTTAACGCGATAGTGAAAACGGCTGTTCACTGCACTTCAATACAAATCAATGAATACAAAAGCCATGGCAGGATCTAAAATATTCAAGCCTCCATTTATTCGAGTGCCATTTACTCCACAAGTAGAAGAGAAATGTATTTATTCTTTATCAGAAACTCTATACAGTTTAGCCACACAAACTAAATTCGCAAAAAAATTCGTAAGTTTCCTTCATTATTGATCACTAACTTTTGGCAAAAAGGACTTTAGATTATTATTGAGGGACGATTTCATCCTGTTCTGAGGGAACCTAAAGAAATATAATGCCCATTTAAAAATCATGATATTTAATTTTTACCTAGCTTTAGGGTTCAGATCTCTGAGAAAAACGTGAAAGGCTTGGTTTTTGGAAACGAAACCTGGGAGAAAGAAACCCTGTCATTGTTAAAATGGATTTCAACTGTACGCCAATAAAAATCGTACACCAAACCGCGTCTCATCAGGGGCGAAAATTCAGCTATTTATCCTTCCAACCTCAGTTTATTGCTGCGGAGCGGCCGTAGGGAGCGAGCAGCAACATAATCAGGATTTAAGGGAAATAGATATAAGGGGCGACGAATTCTCGAATTCATCACTTTTTACCACAATGCATGGCATTTAACCACACTTTTTACCACAATGCATTGCATTCAACCAGAGTGCATTGCGCCACGAACAACTCAAATAAAAACACGGGGAAGTTCGCATCGTTCGCTGCCCAGACTCAGAGTTTTCTTTGTAGCAAATTTTCTACAGCATGGTTAGAGGTCTTACCAAATTTGAGACACGCAGGAGTCTTTCAGATGAGTACGATGGTTAACTTGGGGATTGGATTTCAATTCAAGAGCCTTTGACTCGTCCAGGTGTTAAACCTGACGAGAAGGTGAGCATCTGCTCTTCGACTCCACAACACGGGGGATATACAAATTCCAGCTTGCTAGAAGGTGATGTGAAAGTGAGAGAATGTCATGCCATGCTATTCTTAAGAACCTGTATGAGCCGAGAATGGATGTGATTTTGACCATTCGCTTCAAAATAACAGAGGAAATCGAGACATATGTTTTGTGTCCTACGCTGCAGACGAGGACACTGACGAGGACGTGTATCGGCGTGTTGAAAAGCATAATTATGTTCTTTCATTCATTCATTGCTATGGAATATGCGTTTACATTGATTTTTTACTGTTAATAGCTCGATTAATGCGGCTGGCGATCATCTTGCCGGCGGAAGTTTCATGGAAAAGGAATTAAATAAAAGACTTTTTCGCTGGTTAGGTGCAGCCGCGTCAAGCCGATGGTGTTTCCTTCTTTTTTTTTTTCCGTTTTTTGTGTTGTTGTTTTCTATAAATATATAGCTAAATAGCTGTTACTTAATAAAGTTCAATAAAGAGTAAGAAAAGATAGTACACCGTATATTAAATATATGGATAAACAATCTGAATTCCTATCATTTCCTACAATTTACTGTGGGAAAACCAGAGTTATGACCACTTGATCATTTTCTAAACAACGTTCCCACGAGTTCTTTCTATAGACTGATAGTAATTATTCTAGTACTTTCCAACATTCAATGGCATTTTCGATTCTTTTAAGTCCCACTGCCTAACTAATGCCAGTATCAACAGAATATGCCGCAGCATTACTATCTTTTAGATACCCTAGTTTAAGTACATACAAGATTTCCGTTTCCGATTTCCTGATCAAGCGCATGAAACCCCCCCAAAAAGATTTTCTTTGCAGGACCTGTCTATAAATAGTTCTTAAATCCGCGATTTTTTTTCATTTTTTTACAATACACGAGTCAGGAAAAATCCGTCAACTCCGCTGAAAAGAGTGTCTTTAAATTAGAAAAATTGCTAAGTATGAAAGTGATTTAATTTGTTGAACACTAACGAAGACAGGTCCTCAAAGTTTGTCGGTTTGTATAGTAGGGGCCACAAACTTGTCCTCCACCGAACGCAATGTAAATTTTAATTCGCAACTTTGCCAGAAGAGCTATTTAAAAAATATATCTTCGTTCGCTTAGAAGGCGCTATTTCCAGTGTTCCCGGCGGATTTTCCCTAACTTGTCCCGTCAAAAGTTACTGATCAGAAAAGACCGTGAAAGGGTCTATGAATTAAAATCCACGCAGAAGAAGAAATGACCCTGTTTGGCAAAATCCGTCCGAAAATGTTCCGGATTTCGATTTTGGAGAAACCAAATCCCGATACTCCAATCCTGAAACACACCTTAAATGAAAGACCTCAGTCGTTCGACTTACAAGGAATAATTTTTTTGAAATCATTATTAACGATTTGACGAACTTCTTTTAGTTTCCAGCCGAACACCACTGGATTTAACGATGAATTTAGCATCCATAAAACCAACGTTAGGTGTGCGGCTCCCTTTATCGCCGCATTCGGCTGAGAACTGAGTAACAACACTGTTAAACAGATTAAGTATGGACAGTAACACAGCAAGAATATAACGAACACATAAAACGTTTTTATGGCTAAGGTCTTGTTTCTGGCCATTTTTCTGATACTTGACAGATGAGCTGTTACTTGAGCTTGGCTGTTTATACTTGCTACGTGTCGGCGAGCGACGGAAAAAAGTCTAATGTATATGATGCTGAGTAAAAGAGTGCTGGTATATCCATTAATAAGGATCAGCATCTCCCCAATATTCAAAAACCAGAAGGCACCTATGATCGTGGTAGCTAAAACAACTATCCACGACGCGAGCACTGTGGCAGCTACTCGCTTTGGAGTCACTAGTTCATTGTATCTAAGATGTAAGGAAATTGCAAGAAAACGGTCTACTCCGATGAAGGTTACAGTTATGAACGAGGCAGTACATAACGAAGTTTCTATAAGTAAAAATGCTAATAGAATTTGGTGGTTATTTTCACAGGTGTAACTTTGTCGGAGTCTTGAAATAACAACCATGTAAAGTGGGTGACCAAGAACGCCATTGCCAAGATCTGTTACAGCTAAACACTTTACAAGAATCTGCGTTGAGGAAGGAATAGATGAAGCTTTCCTTAGCGCGAAAATTATACTCAAGTTTCCCAGAACTGCGGTGAAAGAGAACAAACCATTTAATACCAGCATCATCTTAAACAGTGTGTCCAATTCTTCAGGTCTTTCGTAATACTTTTCCAGAACAACATTGCACAATTGTAATGAACTAGCTATTTTTAACTGCGCTTCTTGCCCTCAAAGGAGATGTTCAGGCCAGATCAAAGTGCGACACGCTTTCTCAAGCTCTTTCTTTGCGCTTTTCCCGCAAAATTTGGCGTTAATGTCAATTGCTGAAATCTTATATAAAGGCTACATTGCGGCTGATTTAATTTACTTGTTTACATAGCAATGGGGTTGTAATATCAGTGAAGAAGTGTTTTACAGCAATAATAGTGATTGCATTATGATAGGTTCTTAATAGGGAGCTGGAATACAAAATGAAAAATTGAAATTGAAATTCGTATATCCTGTGGCTTGTTGACTAGTTTTAAGATAATAGAAAGAAGTAACAACGGTCTGCAACCATAGGAGAGGAATAGCAAGGTGGTGAATCTGTATTATTTTCGTAACGCTGTGAATCATAACACTGAATTAATACGAATTGAAACGTACGTTCAATCTTCTTTGTGTCGCGAATTTATATTATTAAGTTCAAGTTAACTGTGAGATTTTATCTGTCACTTTATTTGTTGCTGTCGTGAATTTAATAACTTGCAAAATTTATTAACCGGCCAGCATGTTCATCCTCTCAATTTCATTAGCAACACGTATTACAAACCAAAGCTATCAAATTGTCATTTTCAGTGAGAGATTTCACAGTAGGCAATTGATTGAGAATTTCTCCCCAATGGTTTCATTATTTCAGTCCTTCTTTTGATAAATTTATTAATTTTTAACTTAGTAGAAAGTTTCTTTTTCAAGCCAACCTGCTGTTATTTTATTTGTTTGAGGTATTCTTATTAAGACGACAATTCTCTTTTCATTCTGTCTAGACCTAATTTCATCTAACCATTCTTTAGTTAGCAGCAGCAAAAAAGAAAACTCACCGTAAGCACAACTAAAAAGACAAAGCCCGGCGCGGAATGCATATAACCTTTTAAACTAACTGACAATTGAAAGACTAGAAAGTTGATTTGAGGTTGAGTCCATTGGCCATGGGGCGAAAGCAGTTCAAGGCACTGCTCTATTTCCTCTTCAACTTCAAATGAAATTAAAATGCCGTACATTCAAGATGTAAGGCCACAAAGGCCGATTAGATAAAAACTGTCCAAAGTCACGCCACATGGCGAAAACAGTAGATGAACTATAGTCTCAAAGTACATGCAAATAGCGGTAAAGTTTGTTTATTGCTAACATTCCGAGAACGTTTTTATAAAGCAAAATAAACACAAAATAGCACTGTAAGATGGTCGCCATGTTGTCTACTAGGGCGGCAGAAGCTGTGGCCGCACCTGACCGTAGTTAAAGTGAGCTTAAGACATGCTAAATCTCGGTCGATTTTGCCAAAAGGTCCATTTTCAAATCGCAGTGGATAAACATCAATGTAATCGATGCCAAAGAAAGGCATATTTATTCAACTTACTTGGTTTAACTGATTAGTTTTCTCAAGAGAGAATGAGCTTGCAACTTATGAGCAAGCTGGCGGCGGTAAGAGGAATTCGCCAATTTTTTTTCAAAACCAACGCTCTTTATTTCAATAAACTCACCTGTTTTTACGAAGCTGTTCTCCTGTGTGGTCGAGCAGTAGCAAATCGACCAGTGCTAAACTTTAGCTTGTTCAGAACTTTTTGCCGCTAGACTATAATATGGGGCGAAAGGGAAGAAAAATTTGATCACATATCACCGACACTAAAAGAATTAAAGTTTCTTCTGGTACCTGAATCTTTTAGGATTTAAGAGACGCTGTACAGATATTTAAGTGTATGATCAATCAGGCACTGACCTATCAGATAAACATGTTTCAAAAGAGATCTGAAACTCATAAGTATAACAACACGATTAACAACAACGTTAAATAATATAATCTCATCCCCTTCTGCCGCACGGCGCAGTCAGCTATACCTATAAAGGTAAATAGTGTGGAACTCAGTACCACCAGAGATCCGCAATTCGTCACGCGTAGACTGACATTTGAAGGTAGCCGGCTTGAAAAATTATTTTCTCGCTAATCTTCTTAGCAATGAGGTATAGTAGGGTTCCGAAAGTACCAGCATCCGTCACTATGAGCGCTCGTTCGAATGGGACTTAAAGAAACGACAGGCTCTAGGAATGAGACGTCCAAGGTCTATGGTGTATTTCCGTTTGCGGTAATTTACCCGAACTACCAGAAATCAAGTTTCCTTCTGCTTAATGTGGGTGGCCAGGATTCTTGAGTGTTGAGTTTAGGTTGCGTTCTCCTGATGTCCCACGCAATAATAACTGAACTCCAAGGTGTTCTACCACAATGACAGAGCGCGTAGCGCCGAGAAGCCAAGACATGCGCATGAATGCACAGTTCTGTTGTTTTAGAACCAACTGAGTATTTTTTTTTCCACTGAGGTGGAAGATCAGGTCACCCCTTTTCCGCTTTAGTGACCTGCTCTTCAACCCCCAACCCTAACCCTAACACTAACCCTAAAACTTACAGTCGAACCTCCACTAACGCCGGCCACGTCTCCACAACGACCACCTGTCTACAACGGTCACTCTTTCATTGTCCCGGTGGACAGTCCATACATTGACTCTTGTTTAACCCTCTCCACAACGGCAACGGCCACTACAGGGCGTCCTCAAATGCCAGAATAACCTCTCGACAAACGGCCAGTTTTTTTCAGCGACTGAGGTCCGGAATGGTTACGTAATTTGATCTGTATGGCGCGTTGATCATCGTGGCAATCGTTTTGATTGTGTTCCATTTAATAATGCTACAGTAAGCAAAAATTGTCTACAAAACTTATAGCGAATGTTGCGAGCCTTGCTTGTTTGGTCATGTAAACGTTTTGATCCGAAAAATCATTTGTAAATTTTTTTGTATCTGATTTTAGCTCTATATATCAAAGTTTTTATGATTGGATTACACTTGGGGATGTCGAACTTGGCACAATAAATATGCTGTACTCCCCTAAAAAAAAATTGTCACATTAAACCGTCACATCCACATAACGGCCACCTCTCCACAACAGCAACTTTATTCTGTCCCCAAGTTGGCCATAGTAGAGAGGTTTGACAGTAGATACTTTAGGTCTGTGCAAAACAATGAGCTACATTAAGATCACGTGATTTAGCTTCCTGGTGAGACCGCGTAAGCATTGCTTGATGGGCCCCTTTTGACGCTCTTGATCAATATTAGTTCTCAATCGGATGAAAAAAAATCATGATTGAGGTGGAAGCCAGCGTAAGTACTCTAGATTTGAGAAAAAATTCTTGACTAAATAAAAGAACCTTTGGTGTTTGCGAAAGTAAAAACCAAATGTTTTTGACTAGATACAAAAAACTCTTCACTAACAATGAAGTATTCTCACAGGTCTTAACACAGGGGCACCCAAAGACAATTTTCGGAAGAATATCTGTTCGGAAGACGATTTGAGATCTAGAATTTTCAAAACATTTGTTGTAAAATTTCTTGCTTGCCCGTCTCTCCTAGGATTTTCGAACATCTAAAAAATGGTATAATTGCCTATTTTTAACGGATTTTTACTCTAACAAGGTCACCTAGAATTTTCGGGAGCCTTTTTTCTGGCTGAAATTTTCGAAAAGGTAAGTTTTGATCCCTATAATTTTCGGATCACTAGACTTTCAGCTAGGAAATCCGAGCAGATGAAAAATTTTTAGGGGATAAAAATATGCCTATATCTACCGTTTAAATACTAAAATACGTTTAACAATGCTATGTTTAAGTGGTTTTGAACTATATTCTCGTTGGGTGCCCCCGTTAACAGCTATCACGATGGCGTACAGTAAGTGTTAGTTTAATTCCAACAAGACATTTTAGGAAGGCAGCAATGATATCAAATCCCGGGTATGTATAATGAATATTCTTAAATGCATTTTCTGCCTAATAGGAAAGTATCACTAATTAGCAGGAATCATTGATAACAATACTAAAAATACGAGCAAAACAAATCGAAAAGATCGGCCATTTTCCAGGGGCGTCCAAAGACAGTTATTGGCGAAACATGATTATAAAACGAGGCCTACTCTTTTTGAAGTTACTGCCAAAAGAAAAGCTATTTACCACTACCTGGAGAAGAAGTCCAGCTTCCAGCTTAATAAGATGGGTAATTAAAACACCCGCCTTTTGTCTCCTCTTGAACTCGATCCGCGACCGTATAATAAAAGCGTCTTTAAAGCAATTTACGGCCGAATCCCCACTGAATCGCTATCTCTTACACCAACCCTTGACGGACACAAAACTGCCAAAAATTAAACTGGCTTAACGCTCCTGCGATTTAGCCAGCGAACTTCACTTTGCCCGTCAACAGTCTTCTTTTTCTAGTCTCCTTCAGTTTTCTTTCTCTGTCTTTCCATCCAACCACCTGTACTTGAAATTCTAGAAATAGTTAGTAATTAATTCCCATCCGAAGATCTTCAACCAGCTGAATTTTGACTGCCAAAAAGAGTGATATTTGGCGCGGAACTCTACCTGCTTCTAACTTTTTTTAAAGGAGGAATGATACCACTATCATGTCATTTTTTTTTTCAGGGCACAACTTCTGCCACTCACAAAACAAAAAATAGCAAAGACGATTTTCTAAGGAAGGCTGTAAACAAATATAAATAATGCGTTTTTATTAAAAAGGAGAACTTGACAGCTAATTAGAATACTTTTGGCAAGCTGATAAATTACTTGTCATTGGATGAACGAACGTTCCGTCAAAGTTAAAAAAAGCATATCTTTTGCCGTATAAGCACTAAGCATGAAACTGCGATGTCTGTCTCCTCCTTCTTTTTTTTGCAAGTCTAACGTGCCCGTGCCTTCAATGTAAATTACATTTTCTCAACTGTTTATTGAAACAGGATTACTTACAACTAGTAATCAGGAGATATAGATTTAAAAGAGAAAAAAGGCATGTTTAATATATAATTTGTTTTTGCGAGCAAAGAGGTCCTCTGACCTTTGCTGGGTTAAGTTATAAATTTTATTAAACGTTTATGTCAGCTCATTTGATTTTTAACTCCATACGGAAGCGCTCAGGACCCTATTCGCTTAATTAAATGCCGGAAAGAAACGTAAACTTTTCTGCATGTTCCCTCGATTACACATCTTCAGCTTTCCAAAAAATGAACTTTTGGAAATCATTCTTAACAATCTGTCGAACTTCTTTCATTTTCCAACCGAAAACGACTGGATTTAACGATGAATTGAGCAGCACTAGAACTGTTGTAAGTTGTATGGCTTCCTTTATAGCTGCATTCGGCTGAGGACTCACTAGCAACAGAGTCAAGGTGATTAAATATGGACAATAACACAGTAAGAATACAATATATACGTAAAAGGTTTTCATGGCTAAGTTCTTGATTCGAGCCATGCTTGTGAAACTTGACAGTTGCATTGCCACTTGTGCCTGGCTGTTTATGCTTGCTGCGTGTTGACGAGCGACGAGAAAAAGTTTAATGTATATGATACTGAGCAAAATCGTGGAGCAGTAAGCAACAATAAGCAAAACCACTTCTCCAACCTTAAAATACCAGAAGACACATATGAAAATGGTAGCCAGGGAAAAAGTCGACGACGCAAGTACCACGGTGACTATTCGCTTTGTAGTGACTAGTTCATTGTATCTAAGATGCAAATAAATTGCAAGAAATCTATCGACTCCGATGAAAGTCACCGCCATTAATGAGCAACCAGTTAACGAAACTTGTATCAGGAAAAATGCTAGCAAAATTTCATGAACGTTCTCGCAGCTATAATTTTGCCGAACTTTTGAAATTACAGCGATGTAGAGTGGATGACCTAGTACCCCAGTGGTGAGGTCTGTTATCGCCAAGCACCAAAGCAGAGTTCTCGTTGAAGAAGGAATTGATGAAGTTTTTCCTAGCGCAAAAATGAGGCTTGCGTTTCCAAAAACCGCGGTCACCGAGAGAAAACCATTAAGGACACACATAATAATTTAGAGGGTAAACTTCTTCAGGTTTTCCATAGTACTTCATCAAAACCTCATTGCAAAGATTGAGTGATGCTGACATTTTAACTTCTATATACGCAGCGTCCCCTGACTTACAATGTGGTGATCTTGCGCATCAAGTATCTTTTACGCGGTTGACGTTCTGAAGGTAATTTGTACAAGGAGAATAAAAAACTTTCTTAATTTTCTTATTTTACGTAAGCGCATGAAATTAGCACTTTTAGTCGTTTTGACTGACAAATTGGCTCATCGATATAATTTTTCCAATAGCTTGATTCTCTAATAGCAAAACAAATACAGCTTTCTTGAACAATTAATATTGATAAAGTTAAAAGAGTCCAGAATAAATATTGTACGGAAGTTATGTAATGTCAATTTCATTTCTATTAAGACAATCATATCGTATTTCTTGGAGAGAGAAACGAGATGGAAGTACTTGACAATCCTGGACTTGGTAATGTTGTTTTTTCTTTGAGGTTAACTGCTAAAAGGCACTGAATCAAAGTCAGCGCCAACTCTGTGGCTTGCTAGCCTCCAGGCAGAAACCACTAAAAATTTAAATGAATGTATGTAAGTGGCATAATTTGAATTGTCGGTTTTTTTTTATTTTAGACCAAATCCTCTATTTTTCATCACGTACATGTAAGTTGAATTATAAATATTTTTCTTTAGCTAAAACTGCCTGAGGGTACTTTACTACTTATCTAACATCTCAGTCGCTGATCATTTGGCATCATTACTGAGTACATAGAAAAAACCAGTTGGTCTGAGTCTAAAACGACATGTTATTAAACGCTGCTGACCAGGTGAATGGCCCCAAGGTGAAAATAGATGAAATAAATCACCCAAACAGAAATTAGTTAAAAGATGATACCGACAAAACCGTCAATTAAATAACATTAAACCAACAGAATTAAACATTTTAGACCATGGGCTAACTTCTCACTTTTCTCCTGGGGTATTAAAAATCGGGGATTATTCTGCTACAATATTATTTAGCGTTGCTTAATAATAAAAAGCAAGTGGCGGCGAGCATCTCGTGATGGAAAACAAGTAAAAAATAATTTGACCAATTAAATAATTCTATCTACTCAATCGGCTTCTACTTAGCTTTTCGGCCTTTGTTTTCACTGTATATTCCAGTAAGTTAAGGTGTGTTGTCAGAACTGGCCGGGGTAAAACGTTTCCTGATAATTTGCACAAATAAAAAAACCACATTACGTCAAGTCCATAAATTGCCTCCTATGAAATGTCATTTTCAATCTTTATTAAAAGGCAATGAAGTACGATGAGCTTTTTCAACGAAGAAATCCAACACTTGCATAATATGTTGGTTATATTTATCATATAAGTTAAGTTCAGGCATACGAACTCCAAAACTCCTGCACTGGAACAGAGTTATATACTTCTGCTTGTATTTACTATCATTTTATGGGCTTCTGTACCCATGATTTAAAGCATTTTTAAATGAGAATTTACGGTGGAAGTTTTTGGTTATTTTTCTAGGTTTATTTAAGGCCCTAAAATCAGTCGGGATTTCACAATGCACCGTAACGTGGCAGTTGTATTTTAAAATCCTCTTAAGCCTCCTTAACACAGAATTGTCGTTTCCTCCAGTCCCTCACCCAAGTCCTTTGACACACTCCCAGTAGTTAAAATTATTAAATGCACGAAAGATACGTTACTGAACTATCAAGAAAGATTGCAAATAAACACGAATAACTAGTTTTATTAAAACCGTACATGCAAGGCAGAAAAATGACAGCTAAATGAATGAGGTCACAAATTGCCCTTGGCAAGCATTCCATGCTTGAAAGCCAATCCGTTTAAGTCCCCGACAAAATGCAATAAAAAACCTTTGATGCCTTAACACTATCTGATGGATTTGAAAAAAAGAAAAAGAAAAAGAAAAAAACAACCTAAAGCTAAAGGAGGCCCTCG
>CALNXK010000829.1:0-44421 GCA_942486035.1 Porites lobata | reverse complement strand
AATGCCTGAATTCCGGAGTTAATTTACGCTTAGATAATAGTCAAAAACCCTAAAAAGCACTTTGAAAATATGCTTATGCTAAGTAATGACTACTGTAGTGTAGATTTGCATACGAACACAGAATGCAATAATATCTAGATTCCCTAGAGGGCCATTGATAATACACGACACACATAGCCGGCACGAAAGAGTGAGTACATATACTTCTTGTCCGTCGATTTCAAGATCCATTTCTTGGCTCAGAGTATGATCTATGATCTCCTCGCACATTTGTTCGTTTGCTGGATTTAGCTCGATTTATGCAAGATATTTCCATGTATTCCATCAGTAAAATGTACATGCATGGATATAAGTATGCAAGGTCTTCTTCCAAATCTTCTATAATTTTTAGCGGGTCACCGGCCCGACTTCCCTTTCCAACTGAATGTATCAATTTTATCAGTTTAGGAGCGAAGTTTGTCATAGTTAGCTATTGGTAACAAAAAGGTGTGCGACTTGTTTATCTGAGAAAAATTATTCCCGTACTAGTCTCCATTTTGTTAATTGTTAGCTGCTTAACCATCTTCTCCAAAATCGTGGCTGTCTGAGCCTTGATCTTAAGCCGTTATACTCAAGAATTAACGTACCATGTGACAGCTACACCCGACTGGTCAATGGTGGAGACTGCGTAAATAAAATTCGTGCCAGACACTTGATTGACGCTACATGCCCAAACCATAGAACGTACGGTTAGATTTTAAACTCCTAAACCCTTCTGTTGCCATTTAGAATTCATTTGCCTTTGTTGACACTATTCCTGACCTCGGTATAAGTGGTTTTAAATGCCGAGAAGATCATCACACTGTTAAATACGCAATTAAGTTATGCTGTTGCGGAAAGAAAGCCTGCATGAGTGCTGTTTTGTTAGGCACGGAGATAAAATTCACTAAAAGGACTTTGGTATTGAATACTGCTCTTCTTTATATTTCCAAGAAACGGTTAAGTACAGCTATGTTTTTATGAACAAAAAGCGGAAAATATTCAAGGAAACTACCGACAAACTCTGGAAAAGAAAATAGGGAGGGAAATGTTTGTTTTTTGTGTGTTTGTTTTGGAAAAATTTTGTAGTTTTTCAAGCGCCACTGGCCCGTGACTAAAACTTAAGCAGCAGCTGCAATATAATAATATAAAAAATTAGCAGTTGAGAACGTAGTTTTGGATGTATTTCTAACCATTTCAGAGCAAAGTCTGATATAATTGCGCTTCCGCGCTCAGTTAGCCCCCCGCTAACCCAGTCACCCCATTCACTAGTTGCCGGGACATATATAGAACGAGACATGGCATGATTATTTGTCATTATGATAGTAAGTCCTTTATCCTACCTGCCTGAAGTTCCGATATTTTCACGATAGCTTTAGTTGTCCAATAGCAGTTTATGAACCAGGAATTCCACAATTATCTGTTCGAAATGTGCACATTTAAAGCCTCGGGCTTGAAGAAACTAACAGGCCAGCTGCCTCTTCAAAATTGTCTCCCAAAAAGGCGCGCGGTGGTTTCTACTTGATTTTCTCTTCTTTGAGTTAGTCCGCATATATTACGTTGTGCATAATTATGTTTAATTATTCCACAAACTCTTTCTGCCTTTTATCCTCACCGCATTGATAAAATCCATAGGGGTACGGTTGACCCAACAAGCAACACTATGAAACAGTGAGAAAAAAACAACATAGAAAGATTCAGTTTCCAGTAATAACGAGTCTTTGGTAAAACAGTAATTTTTTAATTCTGAAATGCATGTGTTCAGAGTCATTTGAATAATTATGTATTTGAGCAACATTTATTTAATATTCACTTGATTGGCTCAATTTGTCTTGCTTTCAAATGTTTATTCGTTCGGTAAGAACCCTACCAGGAAAACTGAAAGTTAGACGAGAGTTATTATTATTTTGTAACAGCAGATGTTTTCCCGCCAGCTCAAGAGAATTGAAACGGGAGTGAAAATACTAACTGTCAACACTTCACACAACTGTCTTCACGAAAACGCGATTTTCGAGCTTAAAATGTTCTTATGAATAAAGAGAAATCTGGCTGAATAGGTTCTTAAACCATCTTTTTTATAGGAGTGAATATCACAAAATTATTACTGAAATGGTGTTTAAAGTGCCGTAATTAAGAGATATAGAATACCATAAAGATGCTCTACTCGACCTCTTTTTATCAGTACGGGATCAAAGTTTGTGATTTTGTCGCTAACACCGAGAAGGACTGGTCAGGGACCCTAAGCGGAGCAAAAAGAGCTGTAATGTGGTCGGTTACTTTACCAAGCGAGGTCACTGCGCTCGACTGCCAGAGGACTTTGAGAAAGTCTATTTTAATGTTCTTTCGAAAGTCCTTGAAAATGCCTTGATCACTCTTTGGTCTGCAGCAGAAAACTTCCGTTCTATTTTAGGGGACATTATAAATTAGACAAATTTCCCAAACCACGGAGAAACCTGGTCGTTCTTACGCCGTATATATAAAATAAAACAAAACTGAACACAAGGCTGGCACTACGGCAAAGGGCTGATTTATTATTAAATAGGCCAAAATTTCGGCTAACAAAATTAGCCTTCGTCAGGGCCAGTGCCAACGGTAGTTTCTATCATGTGGCGAGAATTTTGAGAGAGTGAATTAAAAATTACCTGGGTCTTCGTTTGAGACCTGCATTTAAGTGCGAAAATGACTTTGCTTTGGGGTTTGATATAATTTACGAAAATTCAAGCCAAACGGACAATTTTTTTGTTTTTTAGCTTCAAATAAGCAATTTTCTATCAACCCTTTCGGTTTTATTCCTTTTTTTCAGGATTTAAATTGAATTATACTCCACGGGATTTCCGTTGTAATATGTTAAGGTAAGCAATTAACAATTGCAAAATCCCCAAAATAGTATGGGAGAAGTGCGGGATCGAATATACCTCATGCAGCTTCGCTGAAGTTTTTTTTTTACCAAGGCCGTCGAAAATTTTGCCCTGTTTTAGGTTGAGATGACGAAATGCCATTTTGTGTTGATTTTGTAATCTAACTCAAACTCTTCACTGCCAACATTTTAAAACGATCCCTAGTATTTTCGGAATCAGCCAATAGAAATTAAGTCAGTAGAATCAGCCACTAGGCGACATCCGGTTGGCTAATCTTGAACCACGGAAGCAGACAGAAATCCTTAAACAAGAAAATGGAAGCAGAAATTCGAAATCCCGTTTGCAAAATCAGGGTTCTAACAAATAATTATCAGCCCTACGAACGCAGACGTCTTTCCGGTCCTCTCTTCTCTTCTCTCCGGTCGTCGCTTTTCTAGCAGCGACCGGAAATACATCTGCTTTTGCAGGCTATAATGAACTTTAGCGATGGCAAAATACAGTCAAACCTCTGAAACCTCCACGTGCGACCACCTTCCTAATACACCAAAAATGTTCTCAGCCAAACCTTATACTGGAACCTCTTAGAATAATTATACCGCTCCGTTCTAGGTTGAATTAAAAAATTTCGCCCTTGCGATCTGTCTCTCTTAAGCGACCACCAAGCCTTTGCATTTGGGTTGTAGCTTACAGGAGGTTCGATTCGATTGTAGTACTGAAATGCATGGCAAAAGTTTATAAACTAAATCAGTAGAATGAAGACATCAAAGGAAATTTACCTTAGGAAAGGGATTATTCTTGTATCCTCTATAAAGTACTAGTTGAGTTATACATTCATCTTACAGTTTTAATTCTCAGAAAACGATGAATATGCGCCAGAAAGCTTTCGTATTGATTCCGGATACCTGAGTTCCGTTTGCTGATTCCAAGTTGTAGATAACTCGATAATATGTAGATTTAGAGAGAACTTAAAAATTGAAAATGGGCCTAGCAGCAGCTCATAAAAAACAATAAGTTACTCGATATCATATCATATCCAGAACAAACGTTTTTCAAGACAGCGAAATGTTTCACCGGACAATGTTTTTCTACGTGTATTCGAAATTTTACATATAACACCCTTTTGTTTGAAACAAGCAGTTATTTTGTCATCTACCAGCAACTTCTACGCTACCATTGCCGCTCTTTGCAATAACATGCGACCTCAAGTAAAAAATTGACTAACGTTTGCATTTTTCGCCTCCGTCAACACTCTAACGGACCTCTCAGGAAACAAAGGCTTCCCACAGCAGGTTCAAAAGGTTACGACTGTAGGTTGTAATTGGTTGATTTCGACCCATGTTGTTTATTTCGTTTCATGGTAATTATGATTGACAACTAACTTTCTCGGAATGTATATTGATATTTTCCTGCCATCCAACTGGTCAACTTTACCTTGGTGGCCCCTGTTATAGTAGCACTGTAAAAGCTAATAACTGGCCAGCTGAAAACCAGTATAGTCATGAGAAACTGGTCAGCGAATACCCTTTTCCGACAGCTGGTAGGTACTTCATGTATGGGGACATATATTGTACCGCTTTTACCTAATTAACTTATAACTTCACCCTTTCTGCTTGATTCCTTGTTGAAGCTGTCAACTGACCAAAGCATGGAGGTATATCGCAGGCTCGTACACAATCTAAATAAGATCATTTCTCACTGGATACTGTGTTAGGGACAGGCAGACCAGCGGGTGGACGGACTTACGGTCACGTGACTGCCAAAATTTCTCGGACGCATAGATAGCCAAATTTTCTTACCCACTGTGCTCCGCTGCGCGTGCTTCGCGCACGCAAGAGTACCGCTATTCGTTATTACCATTTTTACTTAACCAATAAAAAAGCCTTGACTCTGCTCGGTTCTGTTGTTCTGTGGTATAGCAGTCAGGAAGCGGCTAGAGCACGAAAGCAGTGCAGGGAAAAACACGAGAAATAGGCGAGAAGTTTCTCCCAACTTCTTGAGTGCCCTAGCTACTTCCTAAGTACTTTGCAACAGAACAGAGTACAGTCAAGGCTTCTTTATTTGTTTTATGATAAAGAATCCGTTTAATTTCCCACGCATTACGCTCTCACCTTTCAAAACGTGGCGTGACAGCTTTACCTCCATGTTTTATATTCTGATCCGGGGGGTACTCAACAAATTTTTATACGGGGAGGCTCCACCCCGAGGTCCAACCCCTTACCCTTTCGTATACCTTCTATTGACAAATGGTACCCCTTTCATACGCCTCGTTTAGAACTTTGCATCTCTTTTAACTGCTGTGAATGCATTGTCATAGAACGTTTTCCCTCCTCTATGAAGTCATAAAATTCATATGTTAGCCCTTGTAGGCCCTTTCACATACCCAAATGACAGATTTTCCTACCCTTTGAAATACTTCAACGAGTAAAATCGCTACCCTTTCATATATCTGAGGCCTGGAAAAGGTACCACTTTAGGGCGGAGCCTCCTGTTGTAGGCCATGATAGGGAGTACCCCTCCCCCCGGGGCTCTCGTAAAGCACGCTTTTGCAACCCAGTCAGGGCACATGCAGTTGTTCTGGCCCCGGTTCCTGAGAGGGCGATTAGCGAAAATCCACTAATTACCTTAGTATGCATCATCTAGAGTAAAATTCTATGTTATCATCGCTGAATCTCGGAGTAAAGACAAAAGTATTTTGTAAGCTCGAGTGACAAGTTCGTAGACGAGAAAACCTTGCTTAAAATTTGACCTAATCCTGGGTTAAACTTAACCATTATAACCGATTATAAATTACGTCACGTCCGCCATATTTCCGCTTGGGCAATGATGGTGTCGCATACTAATCCTATGGGAGTTGAAACTTTTTGTTATTCAAATACTTCTTTATGCCCCAATATATTTGCATAGCTGCTCAGGCCACGTGAGTAAATACGCTTTTTTTATCAGCGATTTCTTCAAAGCCACCGGGACAACATCTTTGTTCTTCGGTCCATATAGTTAGAGAAAAAATGTAGATGACCAAGAGGCTGTCTCGAGATTTAGCGGAAGCGATTTATTATTGCAAACTCCTGGATGGAATTGGCTGTTCTCGAATAAACGTGGTATGTTGAAGTTCACGTGTGAATGAGCTCTGACTACAAGGCACAGGCAATTCATTTCAGGTACCTGTTTTGTCTTTCTTCTATTGATCTTTTTGCATGAGATAATCACTGTTCATTAATTAATTTATAATTCGTATCGGGAGAAAAGAATTTGACAGCAGCTAGAAACGGAAAAACACAGCACAAACAAAACTGAAGCGCCTTATAAACTGATTAAGCAAATCTGGGGATCTCTGACTGCTCTGATCTTGACCTTCGCCTCTATCTACAGGTATACCAAGCTCGAAAGTACGAATAGTTGCTGACTAACGTAAATTTTAAGGGTTTGAATGGGATTTTTAGCGACCGCTGCTTGGGAATCTAAAAATGCAGTGAAACCTCTATTAAGCGGACACCTTAGGGACCTTCCCAAGTGTCCGCTTAATAGAGGGTGTTCGCCTTATAGAAGTGTGTAAAAATTGCGCAATGTTTGTTAAAGGTTAACATTTAACGGTTACGCTGTACTGTGATAAAGTTCCATGAAGTGCTGTACTTTGGTCAAGACTTTTAGGTGAATTTTCATCGTAGATGAAAATCATAAGGCCGGATATCGTTCTAATCTTCAATATATTGACATCTAAACGTATTGATTTATCATTATTAATCGACTACAGTACGTATTCCAAGGACGTAATCCAATACTACTATTGTCAATTCAGTCGAGTGTCCGCTTAATAGAGGTTTCACTGTAGTAACAAAACAGCAGAATTCCTTAGCTAGTCGTAATGTTTTATTTATATTAACAGAAATTCCGACTAGTTTTAGAGCCTGTTTACATGAAGGTGGGGGACCCAAGGTAGGTGAGGTAACATGGGGTGGGTTACCCCACCTAACATGTAAACGTGATCACATTAAAATGAGAGATTATATGGACAGGCGGGTTACCCCACCTAAGCGGGTTACCTCACCTATCTGGGGTACCCCACCTCCATGTAAACAGGCCCTTAGTCGTGCCATGTTTTTTTTCTCTACCGGAACTAGAATCGCTCTCAGACGACCAAAAATGCCAAGAACGCGCAACAAACCAAAAATAGAAACAAGGAATTCTCCTTTATTCTTACGTACAACTTTTTTTTATCTTCTGATCAGATTCCTATACAAATAAGTCTCGGGGACGAGGTGTAGAAAATACGAGTAGAAAGCATTCACTGGACTTAAGTGCTGTTTTTCTACAGTTATGAATGTATGAGTCAGGGAAGAGACTGGGGATTCTTGGTGGGGGTGTGCTGCCTGGTTCTCCAAATCCTGACCCGATTTCAGACCAAAAAATGTAATTTTCCACACCCGTTTTCAGACCAGACCTCTAAAATCCATATCCGTTTTCAGACCTGGCCTTTAGGCAGAAATTATGTTATCATTACTCAGATTAGAGCGCAAACAAACAAACTCATCAAATCTATTTCGAATTCGCATATTTCTCGTTTTTTCTTACTCATTTGGAATTGAAACGATAACCCGATTCCAGACCAGAATGGGCAAAGTGTATACCCGTTTTCAGACCAAAACGGCCCATAAACCCTACCCGATGGGGCGGCACATACCTATATAGCTTATATAAGGGAGTACCCCCCCCCCCCCCCCCCCCAATCGTTATTAGTATTCCGGAATCCTTTAGCTGTATTTTGGATTCCAAAGCCCAGGATCCCGGATCCCACAAGCAAAAATTTACCTACTAACAATAATTGAAATCTAACACCTGGATCCGAATCCACGGCGTCGAATCCAGAATCCAACACTGTCTTGAATTCCCTTATATGGGGTGAGGACTATATCCGTTATTTAAGGTTGGTTTTCGACTCGCGTTGTTTGCGTTATTTATTTCACAGTTCAATGCGGGCTGTCCAAACATTGTAAACGGCACACCGTCCAACCTTTCGAGTATCTAAAATGGGGATTTTTAAATCATCGATGAATGAAGCGAGCGCCGAAGGCGTGAGCCTCTTAGAGGGAGGGGGGAGGGGGGGGGGGGGGGGAGGATTTGCTCCCCCCAGAAAATCTTGAAATCTTGATTCTCTCAAAATCTTTTTCTAGTTTTCTAAGAAGAAACTTTCTGTCTAAAATGTTCGCCAAATCGATTTTCATTATTATGCCTATTTTTATTTGCCAGGCCTCCTGTGCAAGTACTCGATTTTATTTTATATTTTGTGCAGTTTTTAAAGTTTTCTGCATATTAGTCTCAGTTATGTATACTCTTTTACTAGGTGTTCTTGCATAAATATCGTAAGAATTCATTTGAAAATATCAGAACAGATTTCAAAATCGGGATTTTTCCTGTCCTGATCGCATAGTGGTAGGGATTCGGGACTTTCAAGCAAAATCAGGAGAATTCCGACGAGATCGGGATGGTTGAACAGTCTGAAACGACAACAACTTTAATTTAAAGTCGGTTATAGCAGCCACCTTGGCTGACAAAATCTACATAACGTCTGATCGGCAATTGAAACTACAGAACTTACTTAAAATTCCCTTAAACTAAACACACTCTCTTCTTCATACATTTTCCTAAATTGAGGCCCGAGGAAGGAATTTGATAGCCTGACCGAAGCAAGTTGCGCAAGACGCTCGCGCGTGATTCGTCACGTTATCCCTCAAATGGAGAGATTGCTTTCAAGCAGTAATTTGAAAGTGAGAGGGCCCGATGTTTGGTACTGGTGTAAGCGTGCCTTTAATACTGTTTTGTCCTCGTTCCTGTAGGGGGGGGGGGCCATGGTTATCCCCCCTGGATAATTAATTACATCTTCTTATAATTAACTTTGGGGAAGGGGGAGCAGGGCACTTGCCCACTCGCTCCCCTACTCCTCCCGGGTCTTGATTGCGTAATATTTGAAGTCCCTTTGTACTATATGCCATTCGCACAAAAATGGATGTCTTCTCCATTTAAGCGCTTCCATCTCAAAGATTTCATCGCGTTACGTTATCAAACTGACCGGATAGTACAAGGAAATTTTATTTGACACTTCCGGTTCAAATTCCTCACCCCACTCAGCAACAAATCAAATACCCGAACTACTGGGAATACCTTTCGCGTCAAGTTCCCTACTCCCTTGGCACAAGTAATGGTCAAATGCCCAGGGTATGCCCGGGGAAATTTTGAAGTTTCGAATCGATTGGTGTGTTACATCGATCGGTGTACAAATCGCGTCTTCAAAATATTTGCTTGTTCCTCGAAAAAATGGGATATTTAACAATTATTCCTCGAGCTCGAATGGGCTCTGAGTCGTTCTCGCGCAACTTTAGCTAGCAAAGCGCGATTCAAACGCCATTGTTTTAGTTTTTAAAGCCGGCGCTTTTCGCTACTAGTGGACTATAACATATAGCCTAGTAGTAGCTTATCCAATCATAACGCAGCATTGATAATAGACCACTAGTTGGATTTTACTAAAAAAGAATATTTATTTAGTTTAGCAAACAGCAAATAGCAATTTTTATCTATCGGATAGTGGTATTTTTGTTCTTCTTGCCATATTTTTAGGCAGTATGATCTAAATATAAAACACAAAAAGCGGTAATGAACATTGTGAGCTTTCGCATTTTTACAAACTTCAGTGAAACTTGACGTTTTGTATGCTATTTAACATAAGAGCTGTAGTTCGGCCATTTCTTTTTTCTACCGATCTGCTGTCCCCTTTTCTGAACAATCATGGCAATTATCTTCCAATTTTGGTCAAATTATTTTATAACAAACTATTTCATCTTAATTTTTGTCCTGACAGATAATGCTCTTTTGGGAAATGGTCTTCAGAAAAAAAAGCAGAGGAAGCACTAACCAAAAAACTTCGTGAATATTTTGTTAAGAATGTGAAGATTGCCGAAGCAGACCAGGCGCGCGCAAGAAGCCTAGTGAGAGACTGCATTAAGGATCAGATCATTAAATATTGCAAACAGAACTCGTCTCTTCCAATCTTGAGAATTGAATACACTGGAAGCGTGTATGAGAGGCTTAAAACGGAAGCTGCCGATGAAGTGGATATTATGGTAGTACTGAAAACCCATAAGCCATTGCTATGGGGTGATCCGGAAGTTCTGGTTGAAGATGTAGGTAAAGCTGGGTATGCGCTACTCAAGGCAAGAGATGACTCCAGACTTCGGAGTTACGCCAATTCTGAAGGGTACATTGATCCAAAGCGGCTCCGAAATGGCTGGTTTTATAGTCTTGTTGATCGAGCAGTAAATGCTTTTAACAGACATGGAAATTCGGGTGTCAGGTTAAAAGTACGTTATCACGGGCCTGCTGTTCAAGTTGATATCACAGAAGAACAAAATGATGTCTTACTGTTATCAGTTGATCTCGTTCCTTGTTTCGAAATTGAAAATGGTCAATACTTCGTCCCAAAATCGAGTGACCCAGTGCACGATCCCTCCTCCAGTCTCCTCTGGAGGCAATCGTTTTCACTTGATGAAAAGGCACTGTTGCAGCGCATGGATAAGGATGACCATGGCTGCAGACACGAGCTGCTAAGAATCGTAAAAAGCATCGTCAAGTGGCAGAGGACATCACTCGGGCCTTTGGAATCTTATCACGTGAAGAGTGCCTTTGTACATTACATTAAAAAGAATCTAGACGATTGGGATAGCCGGAGCTGTCGATTCCTTGGAAAACACTTTTTAGGTTTTCTTAGGGAACTTCATTCCTTCCTTGAGGAAGGAAACCTTCCTCTCTATTGGCTGCCAGAGGTTAACCTGCTGGAAGAAATAAATCCAGTAGTGCTTAAAAATATGGCGAATCGTCTGAAGAGAATTCTCAATAGTGAAGCAGAAATTGATCGCATTCTATCTTCCAGAATACACTTGGAATGTTTAATTGATGAGGATGAGATATATAATTTACATTACACTTCTCATCTTGAAATGCCGCAATTAGATGCAGATGGTGAAGAAAGGTCTTCTCTCCAGGCGTTTATTCTATCAGGCGTAGAGTTAGTGGTTGAATCAGTGCAGGATTTTTTAAATTTTGCTATCATTTGTATTAGTTTTGTTTTAAAAGTTTTCAATGTCATATTACGTTGTTTTCTGCTGTTACTAGCAATCACTGTAATCATTGACGTTGTAGAGAAGGCCAAGCTTCAGCTTAGTATTGTAACTTACAAGGTCCCCTAAGTTGGATGGAAGCTGTAGATCATGCGAAATGGAAACAGTAAAAAAGACTTAGACTATACGTTTTATTTAGTTTTTGATGCAAGGTCTCGCATGTACAATTTCATAAATGAAAGGCAACAACTTAAACAACATCTTATGGTTATGTTCACACTATGCAAAGACGGATAGCTTTTGCGCGGGCAAGAAACCTTACTGGATAGGGCTTCTGTTCACATAATTAAGAAAGCCGGGTTGATTTCTGGCACGAATTCTGCGGTAATGGTACGATGAGCCGCGCCCGATCTCCAAAGTGGAGAGTTACACATCAGGTATCCGTTTTAAGACTAGAGGTGAGGTTTAAAAGTGATCCGGCGGCCCTAACCATTTGCTTTGTGCAGTCACAAACACATTATCCTGTTCACTTGATGATGACTGCTCTCTTGTGACATTGTAGTTTACTTTATTTAGACTGAAGATAATAACCTATGGCCACTTCTGCTATTAACAAAAATCCTAAGAGAAAAGGAACCGACAAGAGAGCTTTTCTCAAACACCTAAATAGACTCTAAATGTTGGATTGAACCAGCCACTGGAGTCGACCGAAACCGATGAACCAGCGCCAATAAAACTAGAGGTAAACTGTGTTCTTAAACAAAGGTTTACGGCGTGAATACAGACACTCAAGGCCACATGGGCAAAGCAAAGGCCTAGTGCACATAACAGGCGCAAGTAGGTCAATACTTCGTCCCAAAATCGAGTGACCCAATGCACGATCCTTACTACAGTCTCCTCTGGAGGCAATCGGCGTTTTTACTTGATAAAAAGGCACTGTTGAAGCGCATGGATAAGGATGACCATGGCTGCAGACACGAGCTGCTAAGAATCGTAAAAAGCATCGTCAAGTGGCAGAGGACATCACTGGGGCTTTCGGAATCTTATCACGTGAGGAGCGCCTTTGTGCATTACATTACAAAGAATCGAGATGATTGGGATAGCCGGAATTCCTGATCTCTTGGAAAACACTCTCTAGGTTTTCTTAGGGAACTTCACTCTTTCCTGGAGGAAGGAAAACTTCCAATCCATTGGCACCCTGAAGTTAATCTGCTAGATGAAAAAACCCCAGTGGTTTAGCGTCTATCAAACTTGTACTCTACCACTCTATAGCGACGTATGTAGGCCAAGATACAAATCTCACGTAAAATCTCCTAATTTTGTTTCCGAAAATTCCCAATTTTTTTTCTAAATATCTCCAAAATATCCGGCTTCATTTTCATAAATATTACAGTAAAAACATAAAATGTATCGTGTCATCTAGAGGGGGACATTGGGGGGTACCCAATACCGCAATACCGTAAGAAAAAATGGCAAATACCGAAATACCGCGTCGAAAATCGTCTAAATACCGATACCCCATCTTTTAATCACATTTATAATCGGTTCCGCATACTTATGGTTGCTTCCATGTAGCGCGACCAGATGTCCATGTTTTTTTTAATATTTTGGTAGTCCGCAATTTTCCGCAAATTTTCACTGAAAAGTAAACTACATTCGTTCAGTCTTCTGGTATTTCGACCCAACAGCTAATTAACTCCAATAAAAATAACTCTTGAAAGCGCGAAAAACAAACCAACCAAAACCGTTTCCACGCACGTCTAGTGCGAGTTTTGATATAAAGTGAGTCTAGTCTAGCACGTCAGTCTCTCGTTCTGGCTTTCTGGCTTCTGATTGGTGCCAGAAAAACACACGTTTTCTGGCACCAATCAGAAGCCAGACCGGCGGCGACCGTTTGGAACTGGTCTGGTAAGATATTGTCCCCAGGGGCTCTTCTCGCCGTTCTTTACTTTTCTTCGTTCCATATATATTTTTCCGCCCGTTTAGACTTTCCCTCGCCCCCTTTATCTGCCCCTGGGTCTCCGAGGATGACGCCGCGCTGTTAAGAGGCAAACTTACCAAATTTTCTCTTTTAACTTTACAAGGCGTTTTTCAATTCTCGAAACCCAACATCTAAACTTATTCTTGTTGCGATAATGTTCGCCTCCTTCGCCCTCTTCATAAAAAATTGCCACACAGTCAATGGTGACCACGCCGTCTTCAACCTCAGCGACCTCAGACATTGTGAGAAAACGTTTAAAACCTCGATTACCGGCACAGGTAAACAGATCGACAAGCCTGGTAAGGTAACTTGAGACGACTCATTATCATTGGATGCAACAACAATCACATTGTATATTATCGACCATTAACTGTCACAAAATGACCCACAAATGGTGTAATCATTTACCGTTATGTCTCAAGACTTCTAAATATTAACTTTTATTGACCTTTATGTCTTACTGTGTTTTGTTTTGCGTATTGTATCGAAAGGAAAGCGCAAATAAACGGTACCGTAATACCGTGAACAATCTTATTTCACCGAATACCGTCAGCCAAAATGATGAAAAACCGCATACCGCAGAGCTAGATGATACCGCAATACCGCACGTTAAAATTAAAATTACCGAGATACCGCATGAAAAAAAGCCCAATACCGCAATACCGTAAACCCCATGTCCCCCTCCATCTAAAATGGCAACACATATTTCAGGAGATGATGTTCTTACAGTATGTATGCAACTAAATTCTAAACAATTTAACACATAAATTGACACTTACACTGCAAAGGACCGCAAACGAACGTTCTGAGGCATATTCGTTTGCGGTCCTTTGTAGTTTGTCTTATGTCTTTTTTAAATCTGTTGTAGTTTGATACTTGTAGTCAAGTTGTTCGTATTTTCGGGGTGCATTTGTTTTGTCTGCAAGTGTGCTTATGAAATTCTCAAGTGTTAGTGATTATGTAGTACATAATCACTTAACTTGTAATTGTTGCTCTCTCAGACTCAATCCATTCTTCATTTCCTGTAGTATATTTTTTATATATTTTTCGGCGAAAACTTTCGAAAATCTTTAAAAAAAAATACCCACAGATTTCATGTTTTTGTGGCATATATAAAAGCGTGTCTCCGCGATCAGTTTAACATGAGACATCGCGCTAATAAATAAACCTCGCGTAGTAAAAAATTTTTTCGCTTTTGTTAAAGCAGCTGAACATTGCTACGATGTATTTCTTTCTTGATAAATAAAACCATCAGTTTGGAAATCAAACCATTGAAATGCATTGCTTTGCAAGTGAAAATCAGATTTATACAGGAACGGTGGTTTTTGGCGTTGAGTCTTTAAAAGGTCAAGAAAACTTAATGCTGGAAAATCTACTACTAAAAACCGCGTAGAAAACGTCCGATTTTATGTCGTGAAGAACATTTTTTGTAGAAAAGTACGGTATTCAAAGCACCAACGAAATAACTATTAAACGGACTGTAACTTCACGCGAGTTCTCTATTTCCGCCATCAAATTTGATGCGCCCACGGTATTGTCGTTCAGCGAAAGCACGCATGCGCACGCAAAATGCCCTCGTGTTTATATTTGCATACGCGTATGCGGACCACTTCGCAAGGAGAGCTTGATATCCAACGCCAGGTAAGAGTTTTGCTAAGTTTTCAGTGTATGTTACTTTCATATTCTAGCGAAAAATAAACCTTGAAACAGAATTTGCTTTCGTTTGGATAGAACAACAGCATGATTTCCACAACAATATGGCGAAAATTTGTGAAACAGAGGTTAATCGTTTGATAATGCGGGGCTGCATTTTGAGTCCAATCTAACTTCGAGGTAACAGAACGATTCGAATAAAGATCTTAGATGCTCAAATTCTAGTCTCTTTATAGCTTAATGTTTGAATTTAGTTCGACCATATTTGATGGCGCGGTTTACTTTTAACATTAAGTGATACGCTTGATAGCTTTGTCATTTTCGTTCGTGTTGGAGACTAGAGATCTAAAATCCAATGTATGATAAACTAGATGCATTTGAATTATGGCCTCAATTTTATACAAAAAAGGCTACTAATAATACGGTCATCGTGAACAGACACCATAGACTGTGAACAGTCTCTCTTTTGCTAGAAAATCGTGAGCAAGTGCAATATTTGAGTATGCGAGCGGCGAAGCCATGCGCAACGAGTTGTGGTCCAGCAAGCACACAAAGAATTACAACAGAATCTGTGTGTATGCAGTTCAGTGTGCCGTTTAAAATTCACAGTGTAAATAGTCCTCTCTGTGTACGGTTATGTTTTCTACAGCGTTTTTGATTAGAGTTGACCGGGAGGGAATATTCTTGGTTTGCAACCACTTGACAAGGAGGCAATGTTGGTGATCAAAACTGTAGATTTTTTCTCGAATAATTTACGTTAAAATGTTGTTTAGTTCCCGGAGGAGAGTTGTGTTCTTGATCACCAACATATGGCCAACGTGGCGTCACGAGCAAACAAGTGAAAAGAACCTGGGTGTGTTTGTGTGTTGTTGGGGGGGGTGGGGAGAGACAGACGGCAAGGGGAAGGAGAATGGGGGAGGGGTAAGTGCCATACA
This sequence comes from Porites lobata, assembly GCA_942486035.1. Classification (NCBI taxonomy): domain Eukaryota; kingdom Metazoa; phylum Cnidaria; class Anthozoa; order Scleractinia; family Poritidae; genus Porites; species Porites lobata. Next base: position 28,871 of record CALNXK010000829.1, on the reverse strand, counting down.
TGCCAGGGAAAATAAAGTGAATAAAGTTAGTGGTTTGTTTTCTTATTGTTTGCATACGATTGTAATCTAGACCCAAACTCTCTGATTTTTATACCCTATCCAAGGAGGACTAATTAACGATCATTCCTCGAGCCCGAATGGGCTCTGAGTCAATAGCCCATAAGGCCGAAGGCCAAATGGGCTATTGACTCAGAGGCCATGAAGGCAAGAGGAATAATTGTTAATTAGTCCTCCTTGGATAGGGTATAAAAATCAGTGAGTTGGGATTGTTTTAGTAAAATCCAACTAGTTTCACAAAAATATCGAGATAAAACAACTTTAGCTAGTTAAAGCTAGACTTTAATTCTTTTTTTGTCACCAAAAAGCCGGCGCTTTTTGCTACAAGTGGGCTATAAAATATAGCCTAGTAGTAGCTCAACCAATCAGAATGCAGCATTGATAATAGACCACTAGTTGGATTTTACTAAAATATAATGTACCTTTCACAGCGGCACCTACTTAGTCCATACTGGCAATGTAATCCCCCCCTCCTGGGGGGTAGTATGATAGCCACTAATTCAAGTTTTATTTCATTTATTCTTTGCTTTTTTTCTAATACCAAAGATAATGTCATTCTGGGAGGAAGAAGAGACACTGACGAGAAAACTACGCACGTATTCAGTTAAAAATGTAAAGATCACCGAAGCAGGTACGGTTCGAACTAAAAAGTTGATAAAGGACTGCATTGAAAATCAGGTCATGAAGTACTGTCAACAGAATTCGCCTCTTCCAATCTTGAGGCTAGAATACACAGGCAGCGTGTATGAGGGACTGAAAACTGAAGCCGCAGATGAAGCAGATATTATGGTTGTGCTGAAGACAGCAAGGCAGGAAGTAGCGCCTGAAAACACAGAGATTCCTGGTTATGCGCGTCTTAAGGCCAGGGACAACTCTAGACTCCGTCATTATGCAAGTTCTGCAGGATATATTTTCCCAGAGCGACTTCGAAACGGCTGGTTTAATAGTCTTGTAGCCCGAGCAGTAAACAATTTTAATAACACATCAATTTCTGACGTCCATTTGGGTGTGCGTTACCATGGACCTGCAACCCAGATCGACTTTAGAGAAAAGACAACCAACGAGATTTTGCTGTCAACTGATCTCGTTCCATGTTTTCAAACTGGTCCTGATGATTATTTTGTACCAAAGTCTTATACCTTTAAAGGGTTTTCGCATCCAGAGCTTCTCTGGAGACAGTCGTTTTCGCTAAAAGAAAAAGCAATACTGCAGCACATGGATTTCGATCAAGGATGCAGGCACGAACTTCTCAGAGTTGTGAAAACCATCGTCAACAAGGAGGAAAGGTCTTCCCTTAGACCTTTGGGATCATACCATTTAAAAACTGCGTTCATGCACTACATAAAAGAGAATCCGGTCAACTGGGATAACAACTCTCTGGGAAGACACTTTTATGGCTTTCTCCAACGTTTGAAAATTTCTCTCGCAGTGAAAAATCTCCCTCACTACTGGTTACCTAGAGTAAACCTCCTGGAAGAGGATTTCAGTCCTGTCGTTATTCACCAGATGGAAAATCGTTTGGAAAATATTCTAACTAGCAAGGCCAAATTAAATCAAATTCTTGGCTGCAAAATGCCGCAAACCGAAACGCAAATACAAAAAAGGAGGAACCCAAATATTTTGAACGAGCCCTCGCCGCCAGCTCACTTTTCTGGCAGATCTCGTTTTGATGTGCCTCGGGACTCATATTCCCGCAGAAATCCCCAGCAATGGACAAGCGTTTCTCGCACTGATAGGTCGCAAAATGCAGAAAGTAAAACTCAGAATCAGTTTTCATTTATTGCGTTGGGGTTAATGGTTATAAAAATCATATTTGAAATTATAATTATAAACCCAGTAGAGTTACTATTACTTGCGCTAAAGTTAATCAAGAAAGCCATTATGATAATGTTAGAAGCATTAGTGGTAGCGTTACAGCTGTTTGTAGAAATTGTGTGTTACATGTTGTGTTTTTATCAGTTGTCATTATCTGGCAAGAATGAAAGTCTCGCTCTAAGTGGTGTAGAGCTAAAGGACAGTCCTGTTAATCAAACAGATTCGATTTGATCATGTTACCAAACTGGCAAAGGTTCAGTTTCTCAAGATAACATAAGTACTTGGATTGTCAGAAGTGAAATAATGTGGTTGCCGGATTATACAATGAAAACAGTGTTGCCAATCGGAGTGGCTCAATTTCAGTAAAACCGTCGTAAATCTGTAAAATTTAGCTTCCAGGCCCCGGTTGTTCAAACGTTGGATAGCGCTATCCATCGGATAAATCACTATCCAGCAGATAAGTATTAGGAAAACCGATTGCACTATCCACTGGATAGATATTTGTCCACCGGATAGCGCTATCAAACGTTTGAACAACCGGGGCCAGGTGATGAATACTTTTGTTAACAACAAATAAGTGCTTGTCTTGTTAGCTTCAATGATATCACGCACACTAACTAAAGCAGGTTGACCTTTCTTGAAGAAGCTGGAAAGAAACCTAGATCGGTCCGAACACATAACAAATTAATGACTACTTACAGGGGTGTAAACCACCCCTCGAACTAACAAAAATACCATAGTTGTGGTGGTCTCTGTGTCTATTGCTGTAGTGATCATAGCCAAAAAATCTTGTTCAGTATGTTGGGACCAGCCCTTAATGACACGCAAGCAAGTGTTATTTCTGTGTGTGTGTGTGTGTGTGTTATTCTTTTACACGTGAGACCTTAAAAAAGGGAGACGTCTATGTACGTCTCGCCGTTTCGAGTGGCGAAAGTGTTTACGAGCCGCACTTAAATGAAAGAGAACACGCGAGAGAGCCACAAAAGCGTCTTCTTATTAAAAGTCGTCTCCTTTCGCAAGCCACTCGCGCCATGGTTCGTACGTACGATCATGAAAAGGTCTTAAATTTTAGTAGTTGTCTTGAAAAGTCTTTGAATTCGACTAAGGCCCTTGAAAAGTACTTTATTTCTTTATTACATCTTGAAATGTCTTTGAAATTCACTACCTTGTCAATTTTTTTTTGTATGAGCAATATCTTACTTCTGTTCTTTATTTTAATATGTACCTCAGATGAAATTGCAAGTCATACCCAATCATTTTGTAAAGTGTTATCGCGGAAGGTGGTATAAAATAATGTAATGTAATGATGGCTGAAGAAGTAAAAATTGTAATGACTTCATGACGTGTTTTAGCCAATTAAGTGTTCAAGAGGGGGTTAAACAATGCTGATTTTTTAAAATAATTCTTAGTCCTTGAAAACCGTAATTTTTTCTTGAAAAATCCTGGAAAAGTCCTCGAAATTTGCTTGTCTGACGTTGTACGAACCATGGGCGCATAACTTCTCACGATATACCCCAAATGGAGTGCTTAATCTCGAGCTAGCGAGGAAGTACGGCTTTAAACTTAAAAGAATATGAAGACGTCACGGCTCGCTCATTATTGGGCTACCTGTGGCAAGTCCCAATCTAGTTTTTGGTGGCAAGTCGTCCCCGACCCAAAAAGTCAATGGTGGACGCATACCCCGAAGGAGTTGCTTGTCCCGTCCCGGATTTTTACTAATGTAAGACTTAATTTAAAATGAGTAAGATTGACAGCCTGTAAGTCCATTCAGAATAGAAGGAGCTGCAACGAGCTTTTGGTAGAGAGATTTACGTTGATCTGTGTCTGTTGTATTGTGCGTGTAAAAGCAAAGGTAAAGAGAAATACAGAGCTGCTGAGCTGAAGAGTTTAAGTCGCGGAGCTGGTCTCCGTCTAAGGGGTTGGGCTATTACACTACACACTTAAGCCAGAAAAAGTGTAATTATCATCACACTCTCCAAAATATTTAACCACACCATCGCACATCCGGCAGCCTTACGAGCCGCGACAGTCTTGTGTCCCAGTGATTCCACTGCTTCTCATGTCAAAAATACAGACAAGGAATTACAGCTATCAGGAAAGGCTTATTGAGGGTGCCATATTATCAGGAGCTATAATTGACTGGGGTAGCAGACCCCGATTATGGCTCCTCGGCCCAGTAGTTTGAAACGTAGATAACGCTACCGACTGGATAAATCTCTATCCAGTGGATAACATAATTGGTTTCCCTAATACTTATCCGCTGGATAGTGATTTATCCGTTGGATAACGCAATCTATCGCTTGAACAACTGGGGCCAGATATTATGCATGGCCGAAAGGTTTCCTCTTTGGAGATCACAGGACACGTTATCACGAGATTGTGTCGCGTTTGTTTGTACGTTTATTGTAAGCCGTATTAAGAAGTTTTGGAAGAAAGCTTCCTTGTTTGTTGTTTTTTTTGCTTGCTCTTCATTGTTGTTGTTGTTGTTTTTTGCTCGATTATAAAACCGAGAGAGAGAGAGAGGACGTCAAGTTAAGTTTTTGCTCCCATAAATAAAAAACATCTACAGCTTTTGAGCCACACTGAGTTAGTTGAGGGTGTCAATTTTAGCTGTATGGAAAACTGAGTTCCGTTTATTGATAAATTACAAAACTACGAATATAAAAAGTCCACTTTTTTCCTAAAAGTAACTCGTTTCCACTTTTAGTTTACTTTATTTTACATAGTTTGCGTATTGAGGCAGCTACAGAATTAAAGGCAAATGAAAAGCGGCCATTCCAAGAAATCATAATGTGCAGATGCAATATTATAATATTATCCTTGCTTCATATTTCATTTCTTTGTCTACCAACACACCCTGATCATGAACTGCCCTGTTACAAACCCCCCCACTTTTAAACTTTCTCAGTTACAGGCCGAGCTACCTGCAAACAATGCAATTCCATCCAATTTTAAATGAATTCGATTAATTAGCATATTTTGAGCTAATTTAACCTGTTCGAGGCGTTCAAATAGTCATTTAACTCGCTCCCCACCATCTGACTGCCGCGCTCTACTATCTGAACGCCTGGAAACGCCGGCTAGAATTAATTAAAAATCAGTGAACTGCAAAACCTAATTTGATCCGCCCTGCTATAAGTTGTTTCACGCAGCTTTTTCTATTCCGGTTATAAGCTAAGCCCACTGGGATATAAGCCCCTCTAAAAACCTCTTGCGAAGATGTATAAGCTCAGGAGTTAATAAGAGAAAGTTTACGGATGACATCACTAATGCCAATGTACTCTGATTGACATTGACGTGGTGTTGAAAAAGATAATACTATATCCCTATGTTGCTTGGTACCTTGTTACCCTGTCACTCTGTTACATTGTTACCTTGTTACTCTGTTACCTTGTTACCTTGTTACCCTGTTAATCTGTTACCTTGTTACTCTGTAACCTTGCTACCTTGTTACCTTGTTAATCTGTTACCAGTCTGTTACCTTGTTACCCTGTTACCTTGTTACCTAATTACTCCGTTACCTTCTTACTCTGCTACCTTGTTACTCTGTTTCCTTGTTACCTTGTTACTCTGTAACCTTGTTACCCTGTTACTCTGTCACCTTGTTACCTTGTTACTCTGTTACCCTGTTACTCTGTTGCCTTGTTACTCTGTTACCTTGTTACTGTTACCCTGTTACCTTGTTACTCTGTTACCTTGTCACTCCGTTACCCTGTTACCTAGTTACTCTGTTACCTTGTTACTCAGTGTTACCTTGTTACCCTGTTACCTTGTTAGCAGGTGTTACCCTGTTTCCTTGTTACTCTGTTACCCTGTTACTCTGTTACCTTGTTACCTTTTTAGCCTGTTACTCTGTTACCTTGTTACTCTGTTACCTTGTTACCTTGATACTCTGTTACCTTGTTACTCTGTTACCCTGTTACTCTGTTGCCTTGTTACTCTGTTACCTTGTTACTGTTACCCTGTTACCTTGTTACTCTGTTACCTAGTTACTCTGTTACCTTGTTACTCAGTGTTACCTTGTTACCCTGTTACCTTGTTAGCAGGTGTTACCCTGTTTCCTTGTTACTCTGTTACCCTGTTACTCTGTTACCTTGTTACCTTTTTAGCCTGTTACTCTGTTACCTTGTTACTCTGTTACCTTGTTACCTTGATACTCTGTTACCTTGTTACCTTGTTACCTTGTTACCCTGTTACCCCGTTACCTTGTTACTTGTTACTCTGGTACCTTGATACTCTGTTACCTTTTTACCCTGTTACCTCGTTACCTTGTTACCTTATTACCTAGTTACTCCGTTACCTTCTTACTCTGCTACTTTGTTACTCTATTTCCTTGTTACCTTGTTACTCTGTTACCTTGTTACCCTGTTACCTTGTTACTCTGTTACCCTGTTACCATGTTACCTTGTTACCATGTTTTAACATGGTAACAAGGTAACAACCTGTTACCTTGTTACTCCGTTACCTTCTTACTCTGTTACTTTGTTACTCTGTTTCCTTGTTGCCTTGTTACTCTGCTACCCTGTTACCTTGCTACTTTCTTACCTTGTTACCCTGTTGCATTGTTACTCTGTTACCTTGTTACCCTGTTACCTTGTTACCCTGTTACTCTGTTACCTTGTTTCTCTCTTACCTTGTTACCCTGTTACCTTGTTACTCTGTTACCTTGTTACCTTGTTACTCTGTGACCCTGTTACCTTGTTACTCTGTCACCATGTTACCTTGTTAGTCTGTTACCTTCTTACTCTGTTACCTCGTTACCTTGTTACTCTGTTACCATATTACCTTGTTACTCTGTTACCTTGTTAATCTGTTACCCTGTTACTCTGTTACCTTGTTACCCTGTTGCCTTGTTACCTTGTTACTCCATTACCATGTTCCCTTCTTACTCTGTTACCTAGTTACCCTGTTACCTTGTTACTCTGTTACCTTGTTACTCTGTTACCTTGTTACTCTGTTGCCTTGTTATTCTGTCACCTTGTTACTCTGTTACTCCGTTACCTTCTTACTCTGTTACATTGTTACTCTGTTTCCTTGTTGCCTTGTTACTCTGCTACCCTGTTACCTTGCTACTTTCTTACCTTGTTACCCTGTTACCTTGTTACTCTGTTACCTTGTTACCCTGTTACCTTGTTACCCTGTTACCCTGTTACCTTGTTACCCTGTTACCTTGTTACCCTGTTACCCTGTTACCCTGTTACCTTGTTACCTTGTTACTCCGTTACTATGTTACCTTGTTACTCTGTTACCTATTTACCCTGTTACCTTGTTACTATGTTACCTTGTTACCTTGTTACTCTGTGACCCTGTTACCCTGTTACTCTGTCACCACGTTACCTTGTTAGTCTGTTACCTTCTTACTCTGTTACCCGTTTTCCTTGTTACCCTGTTACCATATTACCTTGTTACTCTGTTACCTTGTTAATCTGTTACCCTGTTACTCTGTTACCTTGTTACCCTGTTACCTCTTTACCTTGTTACTCCATTACCATGTTCCCTTCTTACTCTGTTACCTAGTTACCCTGTTACCTTGTTACTATGTTACCTTGTTACCCTGTTACCTTGTTACTCGGTTACCTTGTTACTCTGTTGCCTTGTTATTCTGTCACCTTGTTACTCTGTTACCTTGTTACTCTGTCACCATGTTACCTCGTTACCTTGTTAGTGTGTTACCTTGTTATTTTGTTACCCTGTTACCTTGTTACCTTGTTACTCTGTTACCATGTTACCTTGTTACTCTGTTACCCTGTTACTCTGTTACCTTGTTACCCTGTTACCTTGTTACCCTGCTATCCTGTTACCTTGTTAGCTTGTTACTCCGTTAGTATGTTACCTTGTTACTCTGTTACCTACTTACCCTGTTACCATGTTACCTTGTTACCCTGTTACCTTGTTACTCTGTTGCCTTGTTACCTTGTTACCTTGATACTCTGTTACCTTGTTACCCTGTTACCTTGATACTCTGTTTCCTAATTGTTACTCTGTTAACCTTGTTACCTTGTTGCCATGTTACCTTGTTACCTTGTTACCTCATTTGCCTTTTCCCTTGTTACCTTGTGAAGTGTTTGTTTGTTACTCTGTTTCCTTGTTTCCCTAGGATAGGGCAAATATCTTCTAGCTAAATGATGCTGCAATTTTAAAAAATCATTTTCATTTATAATGTATACATTTATTTTTACAAGCCAGGTCGACTTAAGCTTTGATATAAAGATAATTCATTGAACAATAATTCATTCCCAGCTGAAAAGGTGTTGAAAATTCGAGATTTTAGAAACTGCAGTTGTAGCAATATGAAAGCACTGTTTTCACTCTTGGGCCTGTTTACAAGGAGGGAGGGTAACCCTGGTGCTTCGGAGCGGTAGTCAGGGTCAAAAATAACTTGATGTCTATTTTCTATGTCGTCTTGTCTACTTGTTCTGTCGTTTTGCCGATTTGTCATGTCAACTTGTCGACTTGTTGTGTCGTCGAGATCAGGTAAAGCCGAGACTTGGCAGATAAGTCTGACGACGTCAGGCTTTGTACAACTGACCTCTCAAAGTCACGAAAGAAATTTGAACACTTAAGTAGTAGATGGAGGAAACCGGCTTGTAGTGATCTAGTATTTAATGCAAAACTGAACTGATCTATACTAGTTACTCAATTTCCTCGTGTTATGCGATTTTCAACTATTGTCTCAATAACAGATAAGCTGTGATTAAAAAACGAATGCAATTAAACTTCAGCCTTGTGTGGTATTGACTGAAAGCACCCAAACGTTACACCTGCTGTAGGACCCTTCCGCGTTGTTAAGTCATTTTACAAGGGCGCCTTAATGCACAGTGTTTTACGCAAAATATCTGATCGTAAAAATATTGCCTAGAAATTTTGCTTAGATTTGAAAATTGTGACGGAGACAGATAGAGGACCATAGAGATATGTCGTTTTCGTAAACTTCTGAATGTCATTTACGATTTTTTTGGAAAATCGTGATAAAAGTATAAAGGCCAAAACAAACTATAACAGGCTAAGATTGAGACAGAGAGCCTTCGTCATGGTCCAAACGCTGTTCTCAAAAAAGAAAACTTTTGTTGGATTTCCGTTAACAAGAACCCATAACAGGAACAATTTACCAAAGAAAGCTGATTGCTGATAATTAGTGTGAACGAAGATCGATTTGTAATACAAACCATTCAACCACGACCTTACTCCCAAAAAACGCGTCTATCCGGAAAAAAATATTGTGATTTGTCATGCAAAAATAAACTAATCAACATTAAAAAAATGACAACAGAGCAACAAAGTAACAAGGTAACATGTTAACAGAGTAACAAGGTAACAGAGTAACAAGGGAACAAGGTAACAGGGTAACAGAGTAACAAGGTAACAGGGTAACAGCTAGAGTAACGAGGTAACAAGCCAAGAGAGTAAAAAGGTAACATGGTAAGAGAGTAACAAGGTAACAGACTAACAAGGTAACAAGGTAACAGGGTAAGAAAGTAACAAGGTAACCAAGGTAATATGAGGTAATATGGTAAGAGAGTAAAAAGGTAACCTGGTAACAGAGTAACAACGTAACAGAGTAACAAGGCAACGGGGTAAGTAAGTAACAAGGTAACCAAGGTAATATGGTAACAGAGTAACAAGGTAACATAGTAACAGAGTAAAAAGGTAACATGGTAACAGAGTATCAACGTAACAAAGTAACAAGGTAACAGGGTAAGAAAGTAACAAGCTAACCAAGGTAATATGGTAACAGAGTAACAAGGTAACATGGTAACAGAGTAAAAAGGTACCATGGTAACAGAGTTAAAAGGTAACATGGTAACAGAGTAACAAGGTAACAAGGTAACAAGCTAACGTGATAACAGAGTAACAAGGTAACAAGGTAACAGGGTAACAGAGTAACAAGGTAACAGGGTAACAAGGGTACAGAGTAACAAGGGGACAGAGTAATAAGGTAACAGATGGACAAGGTAATTATAACAGAGCGGCAAAGTAACAGGGTAACAAGGTAACAAGATAAAAGAGAAACAAGGTAACAGGGTAACAAGGTAACAAGGGACCAGAGAACAACGTAACAAGGTAACAGGGTAAAGGGTTAACAGAGCGACAAGGTAACAGGGTAACAAGGAAACAGAGTAACAGAGTAACAAAGAAACAAGGTAGCAGGGAAACAGGGTAACAGGGAAACAAAGTAACAGAGTAACAGAGTAACAAGGTAACAGGGTAACAAAAAAACAAGGTACCAAGGAAACAGGGTAACAGGGAAACAGAGTAATAGAGTAACAAGGTACCAGGGTAACAGGGTAACAAGGTAACAGAGTAACAAGGTAACAAAGTAACAAGGAAACAGAGTAACAGAGTAACAAGGTAAGAGGGTAACAAGGTAACAGAGTAACAAGGTAACAGGGTAACAAGGTAACAGGGTAACAAGGAAACAGAGTAACAGAGAAAGGTAACAAAGAAAAAAGGTACCAGGGAAACAGGGTAATAAGGAAACAGAGTAACACAGTAACAAGATAACAGGGTAACAAGGTAACAGAGTAACACGGTAACAAGGTAACAGAGTATCAAGGTAACAGAGTAACAAGGTAACAAGGTAACATGGTAACATGGTAACAGAGTAAGAAGGTAATAAGGTAACAGGGTAACAGAGTAACAAGGTAACGAGGTAACAGGGTAACAGAGTAACAAGGTAACAAGGTATCAGAGTAACAAGGTAACATGGTAACAGAGTAATGAGCTAACAGGGTAACAGAGTAACAAGGTAACAGGTAACAAGGTAAAAAGGTAACATGGCAACAGAGTAACAAGGTAACTGGGTAACAAGGTAACAAGGTAACAGAGTAACAAGGTAACAAGGTAACAAGGTAACAAGGTAACAGAGTAACAAGGTAACAAAGTAACAAGGAAACAGAGTAACAGAGTAACAAGGTAAGAGGGTAACAAGGTAACAGAGTAACAAGGTAACAGGGTAACAAGGAAACAGAGAAACAGAGTAACAAGGTAACAAAGAAACAAGGTACCAGGGAAACAGGGTAACAAAGAAACAGAGTAACAGAGTAACAAGATAACAGAGTAACAAGGTAACAAGGTAACGTGGTAACAGAGTAAGAAGGTAACAAGGTAACAGGGTAACAGAGTAAGAAGGTAACAATGTAACAGGGTAACAGAGTAACAAGGTAACAAGGTATCAGAGTAACAAGGTAACATGGTAACAGAGTAATAAGCTAACAAGGTAACAGAGTAAAAAGGTAACAAGGTAACAGGTAACAAGGTAACATGGCAACAGAGTAACAAGGTAACAGGGTAACAAAGTATTAAGGTAACAAGGTAACAGAGTAACAAGGTAACGAGGTAACAGAGTAACAAGGTAACAAGGTAACATGGTAACAGACTAACAAGGTAACAAGGTAACATGGTAATAGAGTAACAAGGTAACAGGGTTACAGAGTGACAAGGTTACAAGGTAACAGAATAACAAGGTAACAGAGTAACAAGGTAACAAGGTAACATGGTAACACAGTAATAAGGGTAACTTACAAAACATATTAATAAGAGTAAGGTCTAAAAAGGTGGAAAAAGTAAGACAACGGATTCAAATGAAATGGGTTAAGTCAGTACAATATATGTCCCCATATATGAAGTACCTACTCGTTTCTGGCCGATACCAGATAAGCTGATATTCATAATGGAAGATACAAGAGTTTTATCTAATAAATAAATAAATAAACAACTCTTTGTCGAACACTGAATTTTCTAAGCTGGGATCGTCTATTTAAATCGGTAAAATTGAGTGGAATGCTGATTTGAGAGAATCCCCACCTTCGCTGATAAATCATGTACAAGTGTAATTTCTTTCTTGAAATAGAATTTGTTTTCTACCACGAAGGGTTATAATCTATACCAGAGTAAACACGTCTTTCATAACAAAGACTCTCCGATACAATACTGTCAGCAAGCTTTTATATTCTACATCTCGATTTGCCTTCCCCTTCAAACCGAGGGAAACTTTTTCCAAGCTCATAGACAACCTCAGAGAACCCTGGAAATGAGGTTGGCTCATATCATAGAAAACCCCATGACAGGTTATAATGGACTTCCGGTATACCATCTTGGCTTTTTATAATGTAAACATAAAATTTGTCGTTTTTCGCTCCAACCGGCGCATCAGGCGTAGATCGGTTATGTCTAATCGACTCTGGCAAAATTTTGTAATGGATTCACAAATTAAAGCAATCTGGAGAAGATATAATTTAACTGAAAAATGATTTTTTTCTCAGTCCGTTAAACGCCCCGTTTGTTGAGTACGACTGATAGAAGTTTGTTGTAAGTAAGCGTTAGCGTTTAGCAAACGGTTCTAAAACTTTCCAAAACGCACAAGATATGTTAATGTAATAAACCAACCTGATTGTAAAGGCTAAATATATGGTTATCAGCACTGTTGTTCCCCCCCGTTAATAATGGAGGTCTCTAACACACCGCTAACATTTACACTACAGGCACTTGAGTGTTTCAGAAAACAACCAATAGAAACAGCTGATTAAGTCAGTGATATGAACTTCCGGTTTTCCTTGAAAATATCACTTTGTTTCTTAGAATCAACGACACAATATACCTTTTGTTTGTTATTTGAATGAAATTTGCTCGCATATTTTAAAGGAACTGAACAGTGACTTCTTTGGTTCCTGTCCATTTGAATCAGCCTTTTACTACAACCAATTCAGGTACGTTATTGCCTGTCTTTTAGTGTTCTTTGCGTCGAGATCAGAGATGAAAACAAAAGTTTATGCTTGGCATCGAAAGTTATGTCGGGGATGCGAATACACCTTGCATGGCAACATAAAACAAAGGTGACGACGACGACAACGAAAACGAGCAGCATACTGCATACTAAAAGTAGTAAATTCGCATTTATAGAAACCTTATCGCGATAGACCTTGTCACGGTTTTCGACGCCATCTTGACGAGTAGGCAAACGCGTGAGAAATTACAGTGTTTGTATGAGAATCTAATGTCGAATAATTTCCGTAGAAGGGCTGTTCTGAAAAAAATATGATTTTTAAACTAAAGCTTCACTCCTAAGGATTCTCCTGAAAAAATTGAGGGCGTTACGTGCACTAGAAGACCTATAACCACTTTTTAAAAATTTCTATACATTGGTCTGTACGAAAGTCCCGGGAAAATTACAGACAAATATATGGAAAATCTATAGCAAGGCTCTGGAGAAATTTAAGAACAGTGACGCCCCCAAAATGTTTTAGGACAATCGTTTGCTTTGTAGCTTTAGTTTACAATTGATATTTTTTCATAACAGCCGTTCTAGGGAAATTATTCGACATTAGATTCTCATAGAAACACTGTAATTTCTCACGCGTTTGCCTACTCGTCAAGATGGCGTCCAAAACCGTGACAAGGTCTATTATTAAGCCCCGGCTATGATCAAGCATTTTCGTCCAACATTGTATTTGCCATGCTCAACATGAGCGAACATGGAGTGGCTAAACGATCAAACATTTTTAGGTAATGCAAAATGTTGGATGAAAATTTTTTATCTAGATCAAACATCGAAAGCCATTGTAATGTAATACTGAGAGAAGAGGCTCGACAAACGGGCGTAAAGAACACTGATTGAGAAGAACACTTTAAAGGTATCGCTTGTTTGAAGCTCTGTGGCCTACTGTGGCCGTCGTGGTTCGAAGTTCGGCCGTTTTCGTTAACTTTCAAGATGTGTGGAAAAAGCGAGGCGAGCCAATGGTAAATTTTCGTTTCCCTTGTGAATGAAGAGATGCCAGATCGCGAAGCCGTCATTTATTTGCAAATTAATATTTGCAAGTACAACACACAAAAGACTGGTCGGCAGGTACGGTCATAGCCTGCGAGCAAGTTCTCCATTCTAGCGCGGCCCGCTTCGCTCGCCCAGATAGGAGATCTTGCTCAGTAAGTATGACGTCACTTCGAATATTGTGGCGTTTGTTTACATTTTGCGCGCGTTAGTTTTAACACCGTTTTAGGCAAATCTGACTTTAAAATCACCTTAATATTTAGTGAGATGACTCTTCATTTTAATTACATTGTCTAGGCGGTCAAGTATGGACTGGTTAAGGTTAGAGCTGAGAGTGTGCACAACGAGGGTAAAATTTCGCGCGTCTTTTTTGAAAGTGACGAACGCTTATGTCCCTTGACTGTAGCATTTGTTAATCTTGGCGAAAATGTCAGTCACAGTAAAGCACTACAAAATCACAGTAGACAAACCTGTTAACTTACACTAGGAGTTAACATTATTAAAAAACTTGGGGAGCTACTCAGGGCTGGCAACTCGAACTCCGACCTCTTCGGGCACTAACGGGTACTTACCATCTAGCCTGAGAAGCATTGCGGTTTTGGTTGGGTGCGCAAAGTAAAAAAGGCGGGCGAGGGCAGAGAAACCGCGAGGAGATTGGGGGGGGGAGCAACGAGATCTTTATTTCTCTCGAGGCTTCGCCGCTCGTTCGCGAGGGCTTTGCACGCGATTTTATGGCTTCGCCGCTCAGTAGTGTTCCCGACAAAACCGCCATGCTACGCAGGCTACTTACCATCCATTTACATGGGGAAACCGGAAATTTCGGTCGGAAAATTAAAAATATGAAAATTAAAAATATGAAAATATGAAATTGAAAATATGGGCTTTGATTTAAGGCGATGCAATTCCTCCCCCCCACCCCTCCCCTACTACTACTACTACCTTTTTTATGTTTAGCTGATTGGGACATACTTTGTAGCGGGTCATCTCCCATTACATTAAATTTTATATTTAAAGATGTACAAGATTTCAAGGGTACCTTTTAAGGGTTTCAATTTGTGGATTGGTACCGCTTAGGTTGCTAAAACCTAAAATGACTGCTGCCAGAGTTGTCTCGGTAAATTTTGTGACAATACTTTGAAAAAGTCCTTGAGAATAAAGCGTTTGAAAGTTGCTTTATTACTATTGAAATCTGCAGTGCTAGATTTGTAATTTGTTGTTGTTGAATAGGTACCTCTTAGGGGTGGAAATGAATTTGGGGCACGCCCATAAAATAAGATTCTAGTGCCTTTTAGGGGTATTTTCGAAATTTTCCGGCGAGCATCCCCGCCACTTTTATAGGAGAGTACCCCCGGGGCTTGCTTTGCCAAGATCACACAGCACGTTGTTTAAATCAGCATCAAAAATCAACGATCAGACAATCCAGACAGCTACTTTAGCTGAAATCCCGATATCGAGGGATACCACGATAAGAGTCATCTTGGTGAAGCAAATCAGTCCTGCAAAACGACCTAGCCGGTCCAGGAGCCCATCAATTTGATAGGCTCCTAGCCGGGCTCACTGATTAAAGACCCATAAACTTCTTGCACGTACGAAATCCCTTAGCCAAGCCCGGGTGCGTGATCCCTTTGCAATCGTTCATCCATCATATCGCACACAATGTTATCGAGAATGTCCCTTGGAAATCAAATTAAACCAGAATTGTCATATTTTGAAGTATTATCATCGATAGACCCAGGCGCGAGAACGTCGTCATTCTGCTCAGTTTTTAACGTGAAGATGACGTAGCATTGTTGTTATTGTCCTCAGCAAAATCACACCTTGTGCATAATTAATGTCGTTTTGCAAACTGCCCTAAAAGAGTCGAAAAAACTTAACTGTATCGGAAGTTATCTGTAGTAAACAACCTTGATAATGAGGTAATAGTCGTTTCTTTACTATGGCCATAACTTTAATTTCTTGTTTCGTTTTGTTTTGTTCTGGTTTCTTTCTTTCTTTCTTTTTTTCATTCTTTCTTTTTTTTTTTTTTTCAAAATAACAACTGTCCTTTAAAATGCATTTTACTTCTTTATTTATTCATGAAACAGATATGCCGTTTTGGAATTGGATGTTAGCAGGCGTCAAACTGACAAAGAAACTTCGGGACTTTTCCGTAAAGGAAGTGAAGATCGCCGAAGCAGACCAGGCGCGCTCTAGACGTCTGGTGAGGGACTACATCGAGGACCAGATAATGGAATACTGCCGACAGAACTCTTCTCTTTCGATCTTAAGAATGGAGTACACTGGAAGTGTGTATGAGAGGCTAAAAACGGAAGCTTCAGATGAGGTAGATATCATGGTAGTATTGAAAACACATAAGCCATGGCTATGGGGCGATCCGGAAGTTCTGGTTGAAGATGTAGGTAAGGCTGGCTATGCGCTACTCAAGGCAAGAGATGACTCCAAACTTCTCAGATACGCCAATTCTGAAGGATACATTGATCCAGAGAGGCTTCGAAATGGCTGGTTTCATGGCCTTGTTGCCCGAGCCGTAAATGCTTTTAATGAACGATTTCCGAATTCTGATGAACGTTTAAGTGTGCATTACCACGGGCCTGCCATCCAGGTTGTTATAAAGGAGAAGCAAACCTATAACTTGCTGTTATCAGTTGATCTCGTCCCTTGTTTCGAAACTGGAAATGACCAGTACTTTGTGCCAAAATCTAATAGTTCCATGTCCATTTCTCAGCCTGGGTTTCTCTGGAGGCAGTCATTTTCCCTTCAGGAAAAGTACATGTTGCTGTGCATGGATAGAGATGATCATGGCTGCAGGCATGAACTTCTGCGAATCGTTAAAACTATTGTGAAACGGGAGAGGACATCCCTCGGAGCATTGCAGTCATACCACGTGAAGAGCGCATTCGTGCATTACATTACCAAGAATCGTCATGATTGGGCCGGTCGAAACTCCCTTGGAAAACACTTCCTCGGTTTCCTCAGGGAACTTCTGTCTTTTGTGGAGAGAGGAAAGCTCCCAGTCCTCTGGCAGCCTCGTGTTAACTTGCTAGAAGAAATGGAGCCAGTTGTGCTTCAACAGATGGCAAATCGTCTGAAAAGAATCCTGAGGAGTGAAGCGGAAATGGATCACTTCCTGTCCAGAATACGACTCGTGCAAGGGGAATGCACAATGGCGGAATTAGCGAGTTGCACGTTTAAGGACTACGCCATGGCTTGTATTGGTTTTGTGCTTGAGTTGTTGGCTAAATTGGCTGTATTGGCTTTAGTCATATTATTGTGCTTTTTTTTGGTAGCAATATGTTTGGTTATTGAGAAAGAAAAAAAGAACATACCGGCGTGAGGTTGGTTTTTGACTGATGCCCCATCTAGACAGGAGATAGATATTTTTCCTCTGATTAGCTTGTGAAGAAGGCTTCAATGGATATTTCGTATGCATGTAACACAACGCGCGGGTTGTGTTCCAGGTTAAAACGCGGAGGTATGGGTATAGGACATGTATGGCTGTCATCTATGCAGACCACTTTTTGTGGCACCCAAGTCCGTATTACAGCCTGTGGCGTCCATGTAGGCCCAAGAACTGCCAATCAGACGCTAGCGCCAGTATTCTGGAGCAAGAATAGACTTGTGAATGCACTGAACCTCTTTTTTGTTAATATGACGTGAATGTGAGTGACATGTTTCTAAGTGAATACGTGCAATGAAACATTGCAAATAAAATTTGCACAGTCGGGACCTCGATACAGCGAACCTCCGGCATATAACGAACTGAGTCCTCAGTATATCGGACGATATTCTTCGCCCCAGTAGAAGTATTAAAAATATGTAAAAACTGAACTTCGATACAACGAATCGAAACCTCGTTATATATAGCCAACATATTTTGCCAATCTCTTAGCCCTTCGTTTAATATATCTAGGTTCCAATACAGCTTCAAATGGGTTCCACACTGATAAATCCAGAAGGGGTGCTCGACAATAGTGGAGCGGCCATAAAAAAGTTTTTCTGCTCAATATCGTTTCATATGGACTTTAATATAGTACTGTTTCGTAGACCAACAAAGCGTTGATCCACTCATCAGTTAAATTTCATACTCACTGAAGTATCGCTCGAGTTTTTTATACATAATCAATTAATGATCTTCACCGAAGGCGTTATGAAATTCGAACTTAAAAAACATCATCATCAGAGTTAAATA
This sequence comes from Porites lobata, assembly GCA_942486035.1. NCBI lineage: Eukaryota > Metazoa > Cnidaria > Anthozoa > Scleractinia > Poritidae > Porites > Porites lobata. Next base: position 11,046 of record CALNXK010000829.1, on the reverse strand, counting down.
CCATCAACTGACGTGATCCAAATCACTTTGACACTGAAGATTGCTGAAGATGACTACCGCACAAGTTGTCGAAACGTCAGTCACTGTCAACAACAGCAGTCCTCACCGAGTCCTATTCAGGATCATGACGTTCACCCGGACGATCATACGTCACTCAACTGTACGTAACCTACTTATGAAATGACTCCTGGGTTCAAACCGCCTTTCACAACATAAATATAGATTTGTAAACTTATCATAGGTCCTAATTTAAAGATGTTATTGAATTTGAGGAGGAACTTTCGCTTATGCCTGCACTCAGTTGGTACAAGATAGTTACGTTTGTAAAAGTGTTGCCATGTCCGGTTTACATAAAATATAGACCCAACCACCGAGAAGCCAACAAACACTCCGCTCACAGCAAATCTAACCACCCCCCATGTATGTAAAACATTCCTGAAGCACTAAGTGAATTAGCAAAAGGTTGTCTGAAATTACGTCAGACAATAAAGCCTTCAATAATGCAGCTGCACCACCCTATCAAGAAGCGTTACGGAAAAGTGGCTATTCATACAACCTTAAATTTACCCCACCACAACAGCACACCAGAATCAAGCACAAGATAGAGGCGGAGGAACATAATATCGGGTTCAACTCACCATTTAGTAGAAATGTACAAACCAATGTATAGAGAGCGGATAATTCCTAAAAAACTGATCAAGAAATGCCTCCCATCTAACCATAAATTAAGAAAACTGTTTAACAAAAGAAGTATTAATCTGAGTTACAGTTGTTCACCTAATAACGCAGATCATCGATGGACACAACAAAACCATTCTAAGACAGAACACCCCATCTGACAGTGAAACATCCTCTAATCCTGCAACTATTGAGAGCCAACAGAACAAATGTCCTCTAAAAGGAGGATGCTTAGTCAAGGAGGTGGACACACGTCGGCCTCACCGCCTTTGAGTTTAAGAAAAGATGGCGAAATCACCTTCAAACACGAGAGTAAAACAAATGACACAGAGCTAAGCAAACACTTACGGCACCTAAAAGATGAAAAGAAAGATTTTGCGATCTCCTGGAAAAGCCAGCCAAGGCTAAATCAGTATACCAATCCCACCAAACGATGTAACCGATGTAATACCGAGAAATTCTATTATTTTATGTAAATCGGACATGGCAACACTTGACAAACGTAACGACCTTGTATCAACTCCCAGGCATAAGCGAAAGTTCCTCCTCAAATTCATATCGCATCCTTAAGGACCAATCACAAATTTCAGGTGGAATGTTGGCACGTGATTGTGGAAGTAGAACTTTTTTATTATGAACTTCTTAAACTTTCTTAGGTGAAAGTCGAATTAAAAGCTGGAAAACAACTGTTTGAGACTAATGACAGCAATAAAACTGGGATGGGACTCGCACTCTTGCGTGATTTATTACTTCGGCGGAGCGCGAAGTTAAGGATTCGCGCAGCTCTTGAATGTCCCAAAGTTGCATTCGGATGTCCCGAAGTTGCTTCCGAGGTTGTCACGAAGTTAGTTTGAGATTAGCTCGAGATATCTCTGAGTTCTTTGATTTGTTCTTTCATGGGAAAAAATAATTATGAGAAAGTATTACTTCTGGAAGAAATAAAGAATATTAAAAAAATTATTATTTCTGGCTTGCCCAGCTGAACCGGCTTACGTGCAACCCGTCATATCAGACTCTAAATAGCGCTGCAGTTACTATTTATAGACCCGAAACTCAGACAAACAAACTGAAATTAACATTAACAAATTCCTCACTTTTGTCTGACTTTTGTCATTAAATGACAAAAATGACAAGACTCAGACAAAAATTACAAATTTGTGCTTCTCATGTCAAAAATCCAGACAAGGAGTTACAGCTATCAGGAAAGGCTTATTGAGGGTGCCATATTATCAGGAGCTATAATTGGCCGGGGTAGCATACCCCGATTATGGCTCCTAGGCCCAGTTGTTCGAAACGTCAAAACCGCTACGCACTGGAATATCTCTATCCAGTGGATAACGTAATTAGTTTTTCTAATACTTATCCGCTGGATAGTGGTTTATTCGTTGGATAGCCCAATCCATCGCTTGAACAACCGGGGCCAGATATTATGTATGGCCAAAGAGTCTTAATTTCCTTGGAGATCACAGGACACGTTATCACGAGATTGTTTGTTTGTACGTTTATTGTAAGCCGTATTAAGAAGTGTGGAAGAAAGCTTCCTTGTTTGTTGTTTGTTGTTTTTGCTTGTTTTCCGTTGTTGTTGTTGTTTTTGCTCGATTATAAAACCGAGAGAGGGAGAGAGAGAGGACGTCAAGTTAAGTTTTTGCTCCCTTAAATAAAAAAATATCTACAGCTTTTGAGCCACACTTTTTTTCACTTATTTCATTTCTTGTCTACCAAAACAAGGATCGTGATTTTCACCATCGTAAAGCCGTGAAAACCAATTCTGCTTTTCACTGGGCTCGCTATAGAAAGTTAAGAAATAGGGTCAATCGTGAAGTCAAGGCAGCAAAATCCAAGTATTATTGTGACTTGATTTTAGAGGCTAAAGGGGATTCAGGAAAGATCTGGAAGGCGGTGAATGAGGTGTCTTCGCGCAAGACTAAATCCTCGAGCCTACAATGTATCGTAGTTGATGGTGTTGAACACACCACCCCAGCCTCTATTGCATCCGTGCTCAACTGTTATTTCTCATCCATTGGCAGAAGTCTTGCAAATAAAATATCAGCTGCTGCTATGTTCCCAGTCAGATCGGCCACGATGCTACAGTCTTTCTCGCTTGACGAAGTTGATGAGAAAACAGTACTCAAGCATCTGCTTTCTCTAAAGACAAATAAAGCTATTGGCTTGGACAACATCAGTGCGAGACTTTTAAAGTGTGGCGCGCGTGCTATTTGTCCCTCGATCACCAAGTTACTGAATCTCTCTATTCGCACTGGCAATTTTCCTGAAATATGGAAATGCTCGAAAGTGGCTGCACTTTTCAAAACTGGAGATAGGAGAGATGCGTCAAATTATCGCCCAATTTCTATTCTGCCAACAATGAGTAAAATTCTGGAAAAAGTCGTCCATTCCCAATTCTATGACTTTCTGAATTCAAATAATCTCCTTTCAAGCAAACAATTTGGCTTCCGTCCCAAACTGTCTACAACATCGGCTCTCACCAGTTTTGCAGATGAGGTCCTACTGCATATTGAGAGTGGAGAACTGTGCGGTGCAGTGTTCCTAGATCTGACCAAGGCATTCGATACCGTTGACCATACGATCTTGCTATCTAAATTGTCGGCTATCGATGTCTCGCCCAGCACTCTACAGTGGTTCAAGTCTTACCTGAATCATCGTAAACAGCGGACTGCCTGTAGCGATGCTGTGTCTGACCCTCTCCCGATGACCTTTGGGGTGCCACAGGGGAGCATTCTAGGACCGCTTCTCTTCTTGGTTTATATTAATGACCTTCCGCTGGTTATAAAGAATTGCGAAGTGACTTTGTATGCTGATGACACGGTCCTGTACTACTTTGCTAAAGAGCCACACCTGTTAGAAGAGGCACTGAATGATGATCTCTTGAAAGTTGCCCAGTGGTTACATGGAAATAAGTTAACTTTAAATCTTACTAAGACGAAATCCATGATTATAGGCAGTAATAGGAAACTTGTTGGTATTTCCTCTTTTACGTTATCTATTTTTGACACTGATATAAATTCTGTAAGTAGTTTTAAATATTTGGGAGTTATGTTGTCTTCAACTTTCACATGGTCCGACCATATTGAGTATATTTCATGTAAGGTTAATAAAAACCTTGGTCTTCTACGTAGGATTAAGTATTATTTACCTTATGATGCCCGGTTACTTTTTTATAATAGCTTAGTGCTACCTATTTTTGATTATGCTGATTTAGTCTGGGGTGACAAGGACAATGTCTCACTTATGAAGGAATTGAAAATTCTCCAAAACAAAGCAGCTAAGTTGATATTAGATAGATCACCTCACTCCTCATCCACCGATGCATTGATTGTCTTGAGATGGCTGAATCTTGAAGAACGTAGGAAATGTCATCGATGTATATATGCATACAAGTGTATTAATGGCCAACTTAATCATTCTTTGGACATTGTAAGAAAGAGTGATATACATTCCTACAATACGCGCAATAACGATACTATCAAGCTCCCCAAAATTAAATATAATTGGGGAAAACAACGTTCGCGGTACCACTGTTTCAAAGACTTTAATGAATTAGAGAGAACTGTAAGAAACTCAGCAAGTTTTCCAATTTTTAAGAAGTGTCTTTTTTCTGCTTTTTATAATTGAGTACTTGTAGTGTGTATGTTTTAATTATTTCTGTAACTCGATTTTAGCTTGAATTATTTTTTTTTTTTTTTTTTTTTTTTTTTTTTTTTTTTGTATCATATATATCGATTTTAGCTTAACCTTTTTATATTTTAATTGTATTATATAATATACATCTCGTAATTAGGACCTCTATGTAAACCACTCTTGTGATGGAGCATCCTATTAAAAGATTGTTATTATTATTATTATTAAAACACCGTGAACTGCCCTTTTATAAACCCCCCACTTTTAAGCTTCCTCAGTTATAGGCCCATGTACCTGCAAACAATTACATCCGATCGACTATAAGCCCCTTATGACTGCATTAAAATGAATTCGATTGATTAGGACATTTTGAGCTAATTTAGCCTGTTCAGACAGTAATTTAACTCTCTCCTCACCATCTGACCGCCGCGCGCTTTACTATCTGAACGCCTGGAAACGGCTAGAATTAATTAAAAATCAGTAAACCAGTAAACTGCAAAACCTCATGTGATCCGCCCTGCGGGGTTGTTCCAAGCAGCTTTTTCTATTCCGATTATAAGCTAAGCCCACTGGGATATAAGCCCCTCTAAAACCCTCTTGCGAAGATGTATAAGCTCAGGGTTAATAAGCGAAAGTTTACGGTAGACATCATTAACGCCAATGTACTCTGATTGGCATTCACGTGGTGTTGAAAAAGGTAATACTAGGAAGATCGCTCCCTAGACAAATCTGTACCTTTTGGCTTTCTGTCTCCCTATGTCAGTGGTTACCTGACATGTGTAATCTTAATTCCCTATTTCCAAATTCAAAGGACGCTTGAGAATCGGCCATGGAAACGCCCTTCTACTACCACCTCAGCAATTAACGATGTGACAAAAAGAGTAACTGAAACACTTCTACATTTAAGCTTCTTTATTTATCTTTTATCCCCCCCTTAAATGTAATTTATTTGCCTTTTTTCCGCTCGTTATCTTTCGTGTGTTACAACCCTAGAAAAAGTTGATCATCATAATTAACTACTCGGCTTGTTTAGTTTTTGCTATTCTGAGTAGTTTTTTGCTTGATCTACCTTGTTAACTTATTCTATTCTTGTAAACTTTATTTCTAAACATGGCAAATAAAATGGTTGTTGTTGTTCCCATTTTTGGTCACCCTTTTACAAATACATTACCAATAGTTATTAGGGCTATAACAACAACTAAACTATCTTAAGTCGGCATTTCTTTTTCTTACTGTGAGGTCTACTGGATTCAGCCAGCAATGGAGCAAACATTCTTATTTTCATTTAATTAATCGAACCTGCAGTTATTCCAGCTATACGAGAGTTTTTTCTAGTTCTGTTTGACTATTAAGAATTCGCTTCAATCGATTTGCCATTTGTTCAATTACCGAGGGATTGATGCCTTCCAGAAGGTTCACGTCTGGAAGCCAGAAGTGTGGAAGTTTTCTCCTCTCCAGGTGAGTCTGCAGTTCCCTAAGAAATGAAAAAAACTTCTCGCCTAGGGAGTTCTGAGCATTCCAGCCATACGAATCTCTCATGTAAAGCATGAAGGCGTTCTTCAAGTGATATGACTGAAGGGCTGCGAGAGACGTCCTCTCCCTCTTGACGATGGTCTTCACGATTCTAAGAAGTTCGTGCCTGCAACCACCGTCAGTATCCATATGCTGCAACTTTCCCTTTTCTTTCAGAGAAAACGACTGTCTCCAAAGGAGTTCAGGATGAGGGGTATGCGTCACCCCTGTGTAAGGTTTGGCTACGAAGTACTCTTCTGCCCCGATGTGGAAGCAAGGAACGAGATCAACCGATAGAAGCATCTCATTGGTTCTCTTTCTAGTGATGTCAATCTGAGTGGCAGGCCCATGGTAACGCACCTCCAAACGGAAGTCTGAACATGACGAACGGTGGAACGCATTCACTGCTTGAACAACGAGACTATGAAACCAACCATTTCGAAGTCTTTCAGGAATTATGTACCCCTCAGCACTTGAATACCTACGAAGAATCGAACTTTCTTGGGCCTCTAGTCTTGCATATCCTGGTATTCCTCTGCAAGCTTCAACGGTGACTTCTTGCCTGGTTATTTTAAGGACAACCATAACATCCACTTCATCTGCCTTCTCTGTTTTTAGTCCCTCATACACGCTACCAGTGTACTCTCGTCTCAGGATTGGTATCAAAGAGTTACGTTCACAGTAGCTCATGATTTGTTTTTCAATGACTTCCTGCACCAGACTTCTGGAGCGAGCCATGTCTTCATTGGTGATCTTAACATACTTCACAGAAAAATCGCGGAGTTTCTTGGTTAGTGGGTCCCCTCGCCTAGCTTGCGCCGAAGCCGACATTATCTATAATGTGAAGAAATTTACTTTATGTTGGTGTTTTACACACAAGTCTACCACTATTCACCTCCATTTCGGTGAATAATTCTTAATTATTGCCTCTTATAGTAAGAAGCAGTTCTGTTTATTTTAACAATATTCCACTTCTATAGATATGAATAAGCTAAGCTGCGTTTCTGGTAGGCTCGATTTCCGCCGCTCTCTTTTAGCTCGGTCCTCCTCTGTTCGGACCTGTTCGGGGGAGGAGCGCGGGCTCATTTCCCGAACAGCGGCTGGTAATCCAGCCTACGTTTCTGGCTGAAGAAACATGTCTTTCATAAAAAAATACGCAGTCTAAGACTGCATGTGTCTATTGCAGTACTGGTACAGAAATGTAATATAAAAGAATTGAAGAAAAGAAGATAAGACTGAAATGAAAACGAAGGGGGCGGAGTGGAAATAGAATAAGGATAAAAAAGAAAACTTTGTAAAAATGTTGCACAGAACACTGGTGGGAAGAGATTAAGCTGGTACCTTTTACCACAAACATTTTGTCTGAAGAGAACTGTAACTTTATTGTAACATAAACAAAATATTATATAATCCTACAAGGCGATTATAAATTTCTTCCCGAAAGGAATTTTCGCTCTCCCGAAAGAGATTATTCGCTCCCCGAGGGCAATTTTCGATCTCTCGAAAGAGATTTTTAGCTCCCCGTACGGAATTTGACCCTTGAAAAGGGTTACACATGATCCAGCGACGACCAAACGGACATTGAACGCGTTGAATTGCAGAGGAAACTGAATGCGCATGGACATTGGTATCAAAATCCTTCGACTGAATGATTCTTTTGCTGGCATAAAATCGCCCCAAACCGCAAGAAAACCTAACAAACTCTTTAGATATAAATACTTTACAAATGCATAGAAAGCTGTGCTCCGTTATTGATGCGAAATAGGACGAAAACATTGTAGAAAATACAATTAGACTCACCTTCAACAGGAATAAAATTTAGCACATGGTAAAGACGTAGGGCTAACGTCGCAATCGATATAACGCCGTCCAGCACACGTGGCTGCCGAAGTATCTCGTAAGGACCTCGTAATCCGTCTCCTAAACGACAGTTACCGACCGATTGATGATCATACCTCGGCTTCCGGAAATACAATCGCTTAGATCACGGTCAGTCTCGGATTAGCGTCGGCTTTCGATCGGATTCCTTTTGGGATTTCTGTGGCATTTACACTCTTACACTCTTTCACTCTATCACTCGACCCAATGACATAGTGTCTACGCTTCTCTAGAAGCCGTAGACACAAAAGACTCTACGATACAATACAGTCTTCAGGCTTTTATCATCTACTTCTCGATTCGCCTTCCCCTTCAAACCGAGGGAAACTTTTTCCAAGTTCATAGAAACCCTTGTGACGGGTTATAATGGACTACCAGTATACCATATTAGCATTTAGCAAACGGTTCTAAAACTTTCCAAAAGGCACAAGATGTTAATGTGATAAACCAACCTGATTGTATTAAGGGCTAAATATATGGGTTATCAGCACTGTTGTTCTCCCCGGTTAATAATGGCAGTCTCTTTTACACGACAGACACTTTCGTGTTTTAGAAAGCAACCAATAGAAACAACCGAAAAGTCACTAATATGGACTTCCGGTTTTCCCAGAAAATATGACTTTGTTTCTTAGAATCGACAAAACAATTACGAAACAGTTCACACTTACTGTCAAAAAAAGACTTCTTTTCAAGTGAGACGGATGTTATTCGTGGCAGTGTTGGTGAAAACAATGAAAATTTTATAGTTGCAAAATTTGTTAAATCGGGCGTTAATAGTTACATGAGCTCAACTCAACAAAAAAAATATATTTGCAAATACAACGCTCATTAGACAGGTCCGCAGGCACTAGCTAGTCTAGCTAATCCGGCTATGCGAAACAATCAGTCATACTCATTACAAAATACTCGAAGACAAACTTGTTAACAAATTATTGAAAAACTTGCGGAGCGGCTCAAGGCATCTCCGACCTCTTCGGGCGCTAGCAGGTACTTACCATTTACGTGGGAAAACCGGAAATTCGGGTTTGAAAATCAAATGGTCCCGGGGGTAAATCCCTTTGGAAGGCTTCATAAAATATGGACTGTGATTTAAGGTGATGCAATCGAGGGACGGATCTAGGGGGAAGGTGCAGGGAGAAGGTGCAGGGAGTGCGCACCCCCCCCAGATGACCTGCGGTTTTCTAATACAACTGGTATTCTGCAAAAAAAAAAAAAAACTATTTGGTTTATTGGTGTTGAAGTAGAGCAAGAGACGAGTGCACCCCTCCTAAAAAAAAAAATCCTGGATCCGCCCCTGCAATCCCCCATTGAAAATACCAACTCGTGTGAAACAGGCATGCCGTTTTGGAATTGGATGTTAGTGGAAGACAAACTGACGAAGAAAATTCGATATTTTTCCTTTGTGCACTACATTACAAAGAATCGAGATGATTGGGATAGCCGGAACTGCTGATTCCTTTGAACACACTTTCTAGGTTTTCTTGGGAAACTTCAGTCTTTCCTTGAGGAAGGAAAAGCCGCAAATTATACGGGATAGGCCAGGGCCGAGTTGTTCAAAGCTAGGTTAAGGTAACCCAGGGTTAGTGCGAGATTTGAATTCAGATTTGAAAGCTTAAAAAGCACTTCAGTTTTAGTTCTTTTTGTCTACAAATTGATGATTGGAAGCTCTAAAAGTAACAGAGAAAATCATCCGAGAAAATGCTTTTGAACACAAGAAAAAGAAACCCTGTTTAAATTTAACCCCGGGTTAAGCGCTAATCGGCCTTCGAACAACTGGGCCCTGGGCTTCTGTTCACATAAGAACGCTGGGTTGATTTCGGCGCGAATTCTGCGGTAACAGTACGATGCGCCGCGCCTGATCTCTAAAGTGGAGGGTTACATATTGGGAAGGTGTTCATACTCTACCGGATAGCTTAGTATCCGTTTGAAGACAATAGGTGAGGTTTAAAAGTGATCCCGCGACCCTAACCATTTACTTTGTGCAGTGAAACACGTTATCCTATTCACTCGTGTTAACTGCCCTCTTGTGACATTGCAGTTTACTTTATTTAGACTGAAGATAACCTATGGCCACTCCTGCTATTAAGAAAATCCTAAGCGAAAAGGAACCGACAAGAGAGCTTTCCTCAAACGCCTACATGGGGGATTGAACCAGTCACTGGAGTCGACCAAAACCGATGAACCAGCGCCAATAAAACTAGAGGTAAACTGTGTTCTTATAAACAAACTAAGGTTTACCGGGTGAACACAGTCACACAAGGCCACATGGGACCAGCAAGGGCCTAGTGCGCATGACAGGAGCAAGTAGGACGCAGGCCTTGTGTAAGGTGTGGACTAGTAATTAATGCCTTTTGTTGTTTCAAGAAGACATATAAGGATGGCCAATGAAGCGGTTAGCATAAACAGAAACTGGATACTCAGTTGTAATTTATTGGAACGTGCGGACCACATTCTATTCAAAATTACAATATGCAGAAACTTCACAAACATTCCAAACATTCATCTTAAAGTAAATCATGTAGGTGTTTTCACCTGTTGTCAGAACAAAGCCCACGAAATATCAAGTGAGCTCCAGTTTGCAAAAGGGTGAAGATCAGGATACTTTGAAGTTGATAACCTTGCATGAAGGAAATCCAAAATTTATTATTCTGTAACTCGCATCTGTAACTCGCATTCTGTAACTCGCATTTGACAATAAGCCTTTCAGTAGGAGCTTTGAGTTCTACCTTTACCTGGGTGAGTCAAGACAACAATAAGACGACGTGGTCCTAAACGAAAGTGCGGACTAACTTGATGTAACGACTGATGCCTCTTGCATAATCAAAATAAAGCTTAATTCTCCCCTCCCACCCACCCACCTCCAAAAGTCCCTCTTACCTATGTAAAACTGTGTACCGACAATAACATCATTAACATTTGCATTTCTTCACCCATGTTCCAACGTGCCATAACTGACTGAAAACCCCTTACTTTAACATCCAAACTTTCTCAATTTTTTTGGAAGAGACAAATCTGCTTGGCTACTCAAGTATTTCGTTCATTACAGTTTCACTATTCAGGATTCTTTTAATTCGGCATGCCATGTTATTGACCACCACTGGGTTGATGTCTTCAAGAAGGTTTATGCCGGGTAACCAGTAGTGTGGGAGATTCCCTTTTTGCAGAAATCCCTGCAGATGTTGGAGAAAGCCATGAAAATGTCTTCCCAGAGAGCTGTAGTTATTCCAGTCGCTGGGGTTCTCTTTCATGTAGTGCATGAAGGCTGTCTTCAGATGGTAAGATTCCAGTTGTCCAAGGGATGACCTCTCCCTGTTGATGATGGTTTTCACGATTCTAAAG
>CALNXK010000828.1:27500-44536 GCA_942486035.1 Porites lobata | reverse complement strand
GGGATGACTGGGATGACTAGGGATGACTAGGATGACTGGGATGACTAGGGATGCTTACTGGGATGACTGGGATGACAAGGGATACTGGGATGACTAAGGATGACTGGGATGACTAGGGATGACTAGGGATGACTGGGATGACTATTGATGACTGGGATGACTGGGATGACTAGGGATGACTGGGATGACTAGGGATGACTGGGATGACTAGGGATGACTAGGGAGGGACTAGGATGACTGGGATGACTGGATGACTAGGGATGACTAAAGGATGAGATGACTAAGGATGGCTAGGGATGACTAGGGATGACTAGGGATGACTAGGGATTACTGGGGTTACTAGGGAGGACTAGGGATGACTGGGATGACTAGGATGACTAAGGATGACTAAGGAAGGATGACTAAGGATGACTAGGATGACTAAGATGACTGGAATGACTAAAGGATGACTAGGGATGACTAGGGATGACTGGGATGACTGGGATGACTAGGGATGACTGGGATGGACTAGGATGACTGGGATGACTAGGGATGACTAGGGATGACTAGGGATGACTGGAATGAGAAGGGATGAATAGGGATGACTAGAGATGACAAGGAATGACTGGGATGACTACGGATGACTAAGGATGACTAGGATGACTGGGATGACTAGGATGACTGGGATGACTAGGGATGACTGGGATGACTAGGGATGACTAGGGATGACTGGGATGCTTACGGATGACTAGGGATGACTAGGGATGACTGGGATGACTGGGATGACTAGGGATGACCAAGGGATGACTAGGGATGACTGGGATCACTAGGGATAACTAGGGATGACTAGGGATGACTGGGATGACTAAGGATGACTAGGGATGACTGGGATGACTAGGGAAGACTTGGGATGACAAGGAATGACTGGGATGACTACGGATGACTGGGATGACTAGGGATGACTAGGGATGACTAACAATAATAAAGGATGACTAGGGATGATGGGGATCACTAGAGATGACTAGGGGTGACTGGGTTAACTAAGGATGATAAGGGATGACATTGAATGACTAGGGATGACTAGCGACGACTGGGATGACTAGGGACGACTAGGGATGACTAGTGATGACTGGGATGACTAGGGATGAGTAGGGATGACTAAGGATGACTGGGATGACTCGAATGACTACGGAGTACTGGAATTACTAGGGATGACTAGGGATGCCAAGGGATGACTAGGGATGACAAGGGATGTCTAGGAATGACTGGGATTACTTAGAATGACTTAGAATGACTAGGCATGACCGGGATAACAAGATATGATAACGGATGACTAGGGATGACAGGGACGACTACGGAAGACCAGGGACAACTGCGATGACTAAGGATGACTAGGGATGACTAGGGATGACTGGGATGACTAGGGATGACTAGGGATGACTAGGGATGACTGGGATGACTGGGATGACTAGGGATGACTAGGGATGACTAGGGATGACTGGGATGACTAGGGAAGACTAGGGATGACTAGGGATGACTAGGGATGACTGGGATGACTGGGATGACTAGGGATGACTAGGGAGGACTGGGATGACTAGGATGACTAGGGATGACTAGGGATGACTAGGGATGACTGGGATGACTAGGGATGACTGGGGATGACTAAGGATGAGTGGGATGACTGGGATGAGTAGGGATGACTAGGGATGACTAGGGATGACTGGGATGACTAGGGATGACTAGGGATGACTAGGGATGACTAGGGATGACTGGGATGACTGGGAAGACTAGGGATGACTAGGGATGACTGGGATGACTGGGATGACTAGGGATGACTAACAATGACTAGAGATGACTAGGGATGACTAGGGATGACTAGGGATGACTAGGGATGACTAGGGATGACTGGGATGACTAGGGATGACTAGGGATGACTAGGGATGACTGGGATGACTAGGGATGACTGGGGATGACTAGGGATGACTGGGATGAATAGGGATGACTGGGATGACTAGGGATGACTAGGGATGACTGGGATGACTAGGGATGACTAAGGATGACTAAGGATGACTAGGGATGACTGGGATAACTAGGAATGACTAAGAATGACTAGGGATGACTAGGGATGACTAAGGATGACTCGGGATGACTCGGGATGACTAAGGATGACTGGGATGACTCGGAATGACTAGGGATGACTGGGATGACTAAGGATGACTGGGATGACTCGGGATGACTAGGGATGACTAGGGATGACTGGGATGACTGGGATGACTAAGGATGACTAGGGATGACTGGGATGACTGGGATGACTAGGGATGACTAGGGATGACCAACGATGACTGGGACGACTAAGGATGACAAAGGATGACTAGGGATGACTAGCAATGACTGGGATGACTAAGAATGACTACCGCTGACTAGTGATGACTGGGATGCAAAGGGAGGACTAGGGATGACTGGGATGACTAGGGATGACTAAGGATGACTAAGGATGACTGGGATGACTAGGGATGACGAAGGATGACTAGGGTTGACTAGCAATGGCTGGGATGACTAGGGATGACTAGGGATAACTAGGGATGACTGGGATAACTAGGGATGACTAGGAATGACTGGGATGACTAGGGATGACTAGGGATGACTAGGGATGACTAGGGATGACTGGGATGACTGGGATGACTAGGATGACTAGGGATGACTAGGGATGACTGGGATGACTAGGGATGACTAGGGATGACTAGGGATGACTGGGATGACTGGGATGACTGGAATGACTAGGAATGACTAGGGATGACTAGGGATGACTAGGGATCACTGGGATGACAGGGATGACTACGGATGACTAGGGATGACTAGGGATGACTAGGGATGAGTATGAATGACTGGCATGACTAGGGGTGACTAGTATGACAAGAATGGTTAGGGATGACTAGGGATGACTGGGGTGACTAGGGATGACTAGGGATGACTGGGATGACTAGGGATGACTAGGGATGACTGAAACGACTAGGGATGACTAGGAATGACTAGGATGAATAACGATGACTAGGGATGATTACAATGACTGGGATAACTATGGATGACTAAGGATGAAAAGGATGACTAGGGATGACTAGGGATGACTGGGATGACTAGGGATGACTAGGGATGACTAGGGATGACTGGGATGACTAGGGATGACTAGGGATGACTAGGGATGACTAGGGATGACTAGGGATGACTAGGGATGACTGGGATGACTAGGGATGACTAGGGATGACTAGGGATGACTAGGGATGACTAGGGATGACTGGGATGACTAGGGATGACTAGGGATGACTAGGGATGACTGGGATGACTAGGGATGACTGGGATGACTAAGGATGACTAGGGATGACTAGGATGACTGGGATGACTAAGGATGACTGGGATGACTAGGGATGACTAGGGATGACTGAGATGACTAAGGATGACTAGGGATGACTGGGATGACTGGGATGACTAGGGATGACTAGGGATGACTGGATGACTAGGGATGACTAGGGATGACTAGGGATGACTAGGGATGACTAGGGATGACTAGGGATGACTAGGGATGACTGGGATGACTAAGGATGACTCGGATGACTAGGGATGACTAGGGATGACTAAGGATGACTGGGATGACTAGGGATGACTAGGATGACTAGGGATGACTAGGGATGACTGGGATGACTAGGGATGACTAGGGATGACTAGGGATGACTGGGATGACTAGGGATGACTAGGGATGACTAGGGATGACTGGGATGACTAGGGATGACTAGGGATGACTAGGGATGACTAGGGATGACTAGGGATGACTGGGATGACTAGGGATGACTAGGGATGACTAGGGATGACTAGGGATGACTAGGGATGACTAGGGATGACTAGGGATGACTGGGATGACTAGGGATGACTAGGGATGACTAGGGATGACTAGGGATGACTGGGATGACTAGGGATGACTAGGGATGACTAGGGATGACTAGGATGACTAGGATGACTAGGGATGACTAGGGATGACTAAGGATGACTGGGATGACTAGGGATGACTAGGGATGACTGGGATGACTAGGGATGACTAGGGATGACTAGGGATGACTGGGATGACTAGGGATGACTGGGATGACTGGGATGACTAAGGATGACTAGGGATGACTAGGGATGACTGGGATGACTAGGGATGACTAGGGATGACTAGGGATGACTGGGATGACTGGGATGACTAGGGATGACTAGGGATGACTGGGATGACTGGGATGACTAGGGATGACTAGGGATGACTAGGGATGACTGGGATGACTGGGATGACTAGGGATGACTAGGGATGACTAGGGATGACTAGGGATGACTGGGATGACTAGGGATGACTAGGGATGACTAGGGATGACTAGGGATGACTAGGGATGACTGGGATGACTGGGATGACTAGGGATGACTAGGGATGACTAGGGATGACTGGGATGACTAGGGATGACTAGGGATGACTGGGATGACTAGGGATGACTAAGGATGACTAGGGATGACTAGGATGACTGGGATGACTAAGGATGACTGGGATGACTAGGGATGACTAGGGATGACTGGGATGACTGGGATGACTAGGGATGACTAGGGATGACTAGGGATGACTGGGATGACTGGGATGACTAGGGATGACTAGGGATGACTAGGGATGACTAGGGATGACTAGGGATGACTAGGGATGACTAGGGATGACTGGGATGACTAGGGATGACTAGGGATGACTAGGGATGACTGGGATGACTAGGGATGACTAGGGATGACTAGGGATGACTGGGATGACTAGGGATGACTAGGGATGACTAGGGATGACTGGGATGACTAGGGATGACTAGGGATGACTAGGGATGACTGGGATGACTGGGATGACTAGGGATGACTAGGGATGACTAGGGATGACTGGGATGACTGGGATGACTAGGGATGACTAGGGATGACTAGGATGACTGACTGGGATGACTAAGGATGACTAGGTATGACTAGGGATGACTAGCGATGACTGGGATGACTAGGGATGACTAAGGATGACTAGGGATGACTAAGGATGACTGGGACAACTAGGGATGACTAAGCGATGACTAGGGATTAATGGAATGACTAGGGATGACTGGGATGACTAAGGATGACTAGGATGACTAGGGATGACTGGGATGACTAGGGATGACTAGGGATGACTGGGATGACTAGGGATGACTAGGGATGACTAGGATGACTAGGATGACTAGGGATGACTAGGATGACTAGGGATGACTAGGGATGACTAGGGATGACTAGGGATGACTAGGGATGACTAGGGATGACTAGGGATGACTAGGGATGACTAGGGATGACTAGGGATGACTAGGGATGACTAGGGATGACTAGGGATGACTGGGATGACTAGGGATGACTAGGGATGACTAGGGATGACTAGGCTGACTAGGGATGACTAGGGATGACTAGGGATGACTAGGGATGACTAGGGATGACTAGGGATGACTAGGGATGACTAGGGATGACTAGGGATGACTGGGATGACTGGGATGACTAGGGATGACTAGGGATGACTAGGGATGACTGGGATGACTAGGGATGACTAGGGATGACTAGGGATGACTAGGATGACTAGGGATGACTAGGGATGACTAGGGATGACTAGGGATGACTAGGGATGACTAGGGATGACTAGGGATGACTAAGGATGACTAAGGATGACTAGGGATGACTGGGATGACTAGGGATGACTAGGGATGACTAGGGATGACTAGGGATGACTAGGGATGACTAGGGATGACTAGGGATGACTGGGATGACTATGGATGACTAGGGATGACTAGGGATGACTGGGATGACTAGGGATGACTAGGGATGACTAGGATGACTAGGGATGACTAAGGATGACTGGGATGACAAGAGATGACTAGGGATGACTAGGGATGACTGGGATGACTAGGGATGACTGGTGATGACTAGGGATGACTGGGATGACTGGGATGACTAGGGATGACTAGGGATGACTAGGGATGACTAGGGATGACTGGGATGACTAGGGATGACTAGGGATGACTAGCGATGACTAGGGATGACTGGGATGACTAGGGATGACTAGGGATGACTAGGGATGACTGGGATGACTAGGGATGACTAGGGATGACTAGGGATGACTAGGGATGACTAGGGATGACTAGGGATGACTAGGGATGACTAGGGATGACTAGGGATGACTAGGGATGACTAGGGATGACTAGGGATGACTAGGGATGGGATGACTAGGGATGACTAGGGAAGACTGGGATGACTAGGGATTACTAGGGATGACTAAGGATGACTAGGTATGACTGGGATGACTAGGGATGACTAGGGATGACTAGGGATGACTGGGAATGACTGGGATGACTAGGGATGACTAGGGATGACTAGAGACGACTAAGGATGACTGGGATGACTGGAATTCCTAGGATGACTAGGGATGACTAGGGATGACTGGGATGACTAGGGATGACTAGGGATGACTAGGGATGACTAGGGATGAGTAGGATAACAGGGATGGCTAGGGATAACTATGGACTGGACTGACTGGGATGACTGGGATGACTAGGGATGACTAGGGATGACCAGGGATGTCTAGGGATGACTGGGATGACTAGGGATGACTAGGGATTACTGGGATGACTAGGGATGACTAGGGATGACTAGGGATGACTAGGGATGACTGGGATGACTAGGGATGACTAGGGATGACTAGGGATGACTGAGATGACTAGGGATGACTAGGGATGACTAGGGATGACTGGGATGACTGGGATGACTAGGGATGACTAGGGATGACTGGGATGACGGGATGACTAGGGATGACTAGGGATGACTAGGGATGACTGGGATGACTAGGGATGACTAGGGATGACTGGGATGACTAGGGATGACTAGGGATGACTAGGGATGACTGGGATGACTAGGGATGACTGGGGATGACTAGGGATGACTAGGGATGACTGGGATGACTGGGATGACTAGGGATGACTAGGGATGACTAGGGATGACTGGGATGACTAGGGATGACTAAGGATGACTAGGGATGACTGGGATCACTGGGATGACTAGGGATCACTAGGGATGACTAGGGATGACTGGGATGACTAGGGATGACTAGGGATGACTAGGGATGACTAGGGATGACTGGGATGACTGGCATGACTAAGGATGACTAGGGATGACTAGGGATGACTGGGATGACTAGGGATGACTAGGGATGACTAGGGATGACTGGGATGACTAGGGATGACTAGGGATGACTAGGGATGACTAGGGATGACTGGGATGACTAGGGATGACTAGGGATGACTAGGGATGACTAGGGATGACTGGGATGACTAGGGATGACTAGGGATGACTAGGGATGACTAGGGATGACTGGGATGACTGGGATGACTAGGGATGACTAGGGATGACTAGGGATGACTGGGATGACTAGGGATGACTAGGGATGACTAGGGATGACTGGGATGACTGGGATGACTAGGGATGACTAGGGATGACTAGGGATGACTGGGATGACTAGGGATGACTAGGGATGACTAGGGATGACTGGGATGACTGGGATGACTAGGGATGACTAGGGATGACTGGAATGACTAGTGATATATATATATATATATATATGTAGCCGAATTTTTGAAAACGTACCTGAAAATGGACCAGAATATTCGCACAGAAAGCTGGCGATAGCCAGCTTTCTGGTCACTGCGGTGAGAAAAAACATAGGGGGCTTGCTGTCCTGCTTGGTCTCATTGTCAAGTCTGGGAGAGTCAGTGCAGTGGTCATGTCTGCCTTTAGTTTGTCATGTCAAATTCTTGTAACGTTTGAGGCCCATTGGCCAATGAAAGCATTCCCCTCAAGCACGTGGTAGGCTGGGGGGGTGGAGGAAGTCAGGGGAGTGACTTAACCTTGAATTCTCTGCTTAGAACTTGCTGAAGTCTTAAGCGTCGCCCGTCATTCATGGCCTTTAAGCAGCTAGAGTGTATGGACAAGTCCAGAGTGTCTTTTTCATGGACTTGAATGTTTCTTTTGCTAATCAGGAACCAAGACGAGAGTCACCTTAAGAGAACCATGGGTAAGAGCTGAGGTTCTTGGCGATATTTACTTTAGTTGAGTCAGTTTAAGGTGTGTGGGCTCCTGGTGTCCGATGATACGGTTTTCATAAATACGGCTATACATATCTGGCGGTTTGAAACCGTACCTCGGACACCAGGAAACCACTGCAAACTGACTCAACAAAGCAAATAACGCCAAGAAACTCAGCCTACCCATGGTTCTCTTTTAAGGTGACTCTTCTTGGTTCCTGATTAGCAAAAAAAACATTCAAGTCCATCAAAAGACACTCTGACTTGTCCATACACTCTAGCTGCTTAAAGGCCCTGAATGACGGAGGACGCTTTGAGACTTCAGCAAGTTCTAAGCAGAGAATTCAAGGTTAAGTCACCCCCCTGATCTCCTCCACCCCCCAGCCTAGCACGTGCTTGAGGGGGAATGCTTTCATTGGCCAATGGGCCTCAAACGTCACAAGAATTTCACATGACAAACCAAAGGCAGACGACCAGTGCACTGACTCTCCCAGACCAGGACTAACGGAAGGTACAACGCTTTTGCAGCAGCCTCCCCCCCTAGGGATTGACGTGGAGGCCCCTTTCCAACCCATGGCAAGTTAGCTCAGGGACTGAACTTGACAATGAGACCAAGCAGGACAGCAAGCCCCCTATGTTTTCTCTCAGTGCAGTGACCAATATTGTGCGAATATTCTGGTGCATTTTCAGGTAGGTTTTCAAAAATTCGGCTAGATGTTGACGACAAATGCTGTCTTTTCCAAGAAGGAGGTCACCTCGGGCCAAATCTGCCTCCTCCCAACCCAGTTTGGCCCCATTTCTCCCCTCCCGACAGCATTCAACGACATCATCTAGCCGGATTTATGAAAACCGTAACATCGGACACCAGGAGCCCACACACCTTAAACTGACTCAACTAAAGTAAATATTGCCAAGAAACTCAGCTCTTACCCATGGTTCTCTTAAGGTGACTCTCTTCTTGGTTCCTGATTAGCAAAAGAAACATTCAAGTCCATGAAAAAGACACTCTGGACTTGTCCATACACTCTAGCTGCTTAAAGGCCCTGAATGACGATCTACACTCTTTTTTTATATAAGAATATATTTTATAAGAATATCTAGGCTGAAATTTGCGAAATATTAAGAATATTTTAAGAATAAAGTTAAGGCTGAGATTTTGAAAAGGATAGATATAATTTTGTGTGTTGAAACATCTGTAAATACAATACAATTTTCTGTTTTTAACTTAACCGTATAAAATTATTCCTTTCTCTGAACGGCGAAACTAGCCAACAAAACGAAAAAACCTGCTCTAGCTATAGCAAAATGTTCAACGCTAATATCAGTTCGATGAACGGTACATGTAATATATATACATATACCCCAGTAAATTCTAAAACGGAAATGTCATAAGCTATAATTTAAGAATAATACAAGAATATTTTCAGCCTAAAATCGGCAGAAAAATAAGAATATTCAGCCTGGGCCGGAAAAACAATATTCTTATAAAAAAAAGGAGTGTACTGATCCACCGATCTAGCGATCTACAGATCCACCGCAGGGGCGTTGCGTGGGATTTTGCAGATGTACGCACGAGAATAAATTTTTCCTAAGCGCCGAAGGCGCTTACAACAACTAAGTGTGGGGCATGCTCCCCGGAAAATTTTGAAATTTAGGGTCTCGGAAATGCCATCTCCTGGTTTTTTAGCTGTGCATTTTCAATAAATAATGCGGTAAAAATGCAGTAGAAAGTTGTTTATTTTAACCATTTCCCTAGTGTTTTCTGTAAGCTACAGTGTTCCGAAAAGAAAAAAAAAATACAAAAACAATAAAGACAGGTCTCAAGCAGAAGGCGAGGCGTCGACCATTAAGACTCGCCCCATGTAAGGTAATCCAAGAGAGTCTTGGATTCCGGATTCCACGCTGTGGATTCCGGATTCCATGCCTGTGGATTCCGGATTCCACATCCGTGGATTCCGGATTCCATAAGTGGCTGGATTCCAGATTTCAAAATTCTATTTTCTGGTTTTCAACGTTTCCTTTGTACTTTGTTTTCACCAAAAAAGCTTGTTCTTTTTTTACCCGAAGTGTACATTGTCTTATATAAAATATAAGTATAAAATATAATTCTTGGCCTTACCGAGAGGATTATGAATATAGGAGCGTTTTCTGAAGTCCACTGAGTCCACATCGTTGAAGAAATACTAACGAGGAAGGGCTATTCTTATTTTAATAATAACAAAAGAGGTACACATTGACAAAATCAGTGCTTTTCAGGTTCAAACATAATTCGTCTCCGAATTGTTTAATTGCCACACAGAAGTGTAAAACTTCAGTTACAGCTTAACAACAAATAGCGTGAAGATAGTCCAATTACTATACTACAAGCTACGCAGGCAACGGAAACGTTTATCTTAGAATAAACCGTGTCGTTCTCCGTCCTGATAAACTAACTCCCGGCAGTCTTATCGGGAGGGATACTTCTCCCTCATCCTCTGCAGTTGGTGGTGCAGTTTCATTCTCATTGTCATCATCGTCACCGTGGTCTCCATTAGCAATTCGACAGAGCCTGTTATCCTCCTCTGTTGTTAAAATGATGTCTGATCCATCGAAAGAAAAGTCGAGTACTCGGGTTAGAATGCACTTGGGGGAATTCCCATTACAGACATCACCGGAGGTGTATGTTAGTGAATCACTTGTTTGGTTTAGCCACTTTAGGGATACTCTTTGCTGCACAAAATTTCCACCATTCACTTCTATTTGTACATCCTCCAGAAGAACTGCTAGCCAGAAGGGTGAGATCTCTCTTCTATGGTTGTGTCTTACTGCCAATATGTCGTCTTTCTGGTAAATGGTTTGCACCCGTACAGCCGTACTCCGCAATGCCACATTAGCATCCACAACTTGGCAAGCTGTTGTTACGTCTTCGCTTTCCTCTAATGAGGCTGTGATGGTAGTGGGACACATACTAAGGGCATAAGGAAGAGTGCCAGTTAGCTCTTTCGTTTTTGAGCGGACATTTTCCTGTCTTACGCCTCTTCCATACTCCTTAGCAAATTCTCGCATCACAGTTTCTCGCCTTGTGTCTTCTTCTTTGCTACCTGTTCCTTCAGTGATTGCTGACAGCTTGTTTGGTTGCGTCTTGATGTTTGGGGTTCACCTTTGATAATTTTCTCCGGATAATATGAATTGGGCCCAGTGAAATATGAGAAATTCTTCTGTTAAATGCGCAGCATATCGTCTTCCACGCAGGCGGCGCTCTTCTGTAAGCGTAGTTAGCCACTGTAGGCATGTCGCGGTCTGCTCGCATTCCTTTGAAATAGCATTCCACGCCCAAAGTTGTCATACTTTCAAACAGATCCTGTCCAGAAGGTGACTACGCCCAATCTCCGTTAAGCGTGTTGGTAAGGCTGGTCAGCGATTCTAGCACTATGAGGAAGGACTGTCGGGTGCATCGAGGTATGGTCATGTCGGGACCGTTGGTATTTAAACGCTTGCCCGTCCTCTTCAGGGCTTCCTGTTCGTGGTTAGAGAGAAATGCAA
The DNA here is from genome assembly GCA_942486035.1 of Porites lobata. NCBI lineage: Eukaryota > Metazoa > Cnidaria > Anthozoa > Scleractinia > Poritidae > Porites > Porites lobata. The sequence goes on along the minus strand of CALNXK010000828.1, from coordinate 32,906 downwards.
CCAACTCCTCGACAGATTTCACATGATCTTCAAATGTACGTGGTAGGTCTTCTTCTTTGGCTTTCTTGTCGGTCGAACACGTTTGCATATTGGGCCATCTTACTTTGCAGGGGATCAGTCCCTTTGCTGGCGTCAACATTCTTATTGCTCGTTACGGTATCGCATACGAAAACAGTGTTTCGATATACGCATAAAGCAGTAGGCTTGTTCCATCGACTTTGGACACCATCACGATGGCCTGCAGTTTCTCCAGACACTTTTGTTAGGGTTTCTTTACCCCCAAGCATCTCTTCTTCCTTCAAACTGAACAGTGCGTGTTCTTTGCTGGAGGACAAGAACACGGTTCCACCATCTGTCACTGCAATACCCATGAGGCCTGGAATATTCGAAATTGTTCTCAGTTTCAATCGTCCTCTCACTTGACAAAGATGAATACATGGACCATTCCCGTCTCCACCTAACAAGTATTGCTCGTCACGTGTTAAGGCTAATGAAGTTAATGAACTATATCGATCAAAACAAAACAATTCATTTAACTGGCCGACGCAGTTAGTTTCCTCATCGTCTACAACACCAGAAATTGAAAAAATCTTGCCAAGACCAACGTCTGACACAAACAGTTCAACGCTACCCTTTGCAGACGCACATATGGCAAATGGTGACACCAGATCCGGTACATTACCTTCAGAAATAAGGGAAAGATCGTGTACATGGACTTTACGGATACGTCTACCGGCGCAATTTTCTTCCTCACTTTGGCTTTCTTCCGCGCTCCCTTGTACAATCTGGGAAGCGTGACAGAAAAGCGTTCGCAAATTGACTACTCTAACTCTTCCGTTTCCTTGGTCACAAATGTACAGCTTCCCGCTCTCTTTCACCGCAATACCAGTTGGGTTTCTAAATCTGGCCTTGTTGCCATATCCATTAGTGTGCCTGGGCTCACCACCACCAGCGATTAATGTGACATTTTCTGGACAGTGCATGTCAACCATGAAGACTGCATGGAGATGTCTATCGGTAATAAACAGCCTGCTACGCTTTGGGGAGAATGCCAATCCTACCGGGTAGCTTAAAAGAGAGGCCCCGTTCTTTTTCCAGTGCTTGAATTCCAGTTCTGGAACTAATGTTGTGCTCACTCTTTCATCTGGAATGGAATCTTGAATCTCTTTCCGGTGAATCTCCACTGCTGTTTCTACATCCATCCGATCTTTGTTTCGAACTGCTTTCAATGAAACTGATTTCTTGATGTCTTCGTATTCTCTACGTAGCACTAGGTATCCATCAATGTCAATCCAATGCCAAAACTCTACAGAACGTACTGACTTGATGTTGTGTGGGCAGTCAGGAATAGGGACTTGGTAGGGGTACTTCGCCCTGTCTGCTAGCATGGAATTCATAAAGCTCTTTTGCTTGGGATCGCAGTCAGCGAATTTATAGACGTACGTACCTTTCCGAGTCATGCTTTTTCTTGTGCTTCCCCATGCTGACAAAGATTGATAACGATCGATTGAGAAAAAAATTCAAAGTGATCTCTCGAGATGTCTGATTTCGACTGATTGAATCTGGACTGAATGAAAGACACCACGTGACACCACGTGCAGCATGTCATTCTTTGAGTGACACTGATGACATGTGCCTGAAATTAAAGAAGCCAGTAACTGCAACCACAGCGACTACTGATACTACGGCCAAGAATAAGGATACTTTATATTATTATTCTTTTGGCGTTACCAAATCAAAAATTAGTTCCAATTAGCCCAAACAGGAAAAGAATCTAAACCTCCGACTCCAAAAGCGCGGCAGGGAAAAGGTCGAAAGGCCGGTCGAAAAGGGTGTCTTATAAAGAGCGATAATATACAGTAATATGAATCACTCCTGGGATTCTGTCATTATAATGTGACCATTGTTTCAAATTGATACCCGATATGTCACAATGACAAGGGATGTTCCTGCGAGGGAAACACGCGTGAACATGCCTGTTAGCGGCGTCCTTGCGACATGAGATTTTCACGCAACAGTCGCTAAAGGAAAAGAAGAGGCCCTGGAACCATCACCACAGAGTGGATTCCAGCAACCTGGATTCTGGATTACAGTGCTTGGATTCCGATTCCATTAGCTGGATTCCGGATTCCAAAGCCGTGGATTCGGATTCCACAGACCAAAATTACCTGGATTCCGTTCGGATTACCTTACATGGGGCGATAAGACGGGCAAACTCCGTTACCAACCTGTCAATATCCACGTTCTTATGTTTATGTATATGAAGGATTGCTAGGGGAGCTTAATCTTTCGTCCGTCATTGTACTTCACAGAGGAGATTTTGGTCTCTTTATGCTACTGAAGCTACGTTCGGCAGTGCATGTAGACACAGGATAAGTTATCAATGTTACGAGAGCAACATATACACCGGGATAAAATTGGGAGTTTGCGTGGTCAAGAGTCTCAACCAAAGTTTGCGGCGTCTGAGTCACATTCGGATCCATGCCACTCCATTTGTGCTTCCATCTTGTGACTTCGGTTTTAACCTCATCCTCAGAATTTTCCTTCAGCTCCTTCTGCACGTTGTTCAGTTGTCTTGTTAATTACGTTGAAGTAATCGTGTATCGATTTTCGAGCCATATGCGTGTACTCTTTGTCACGAAACACACGAAAACACTACAGAAGCCAGTGATCACGCTCCTCAAGTCGCAGAATTATTCATAGGATTCTCTAACAGTTTCTTCGGAAAATCAATGACTGGGGCTTCACTGTTTGACCTCACAAGTATATTCCTAATCTCCGTTGACGGCAAATACGTTTTGTTCTGAAGCCACACGTCATGGCATAGTAACCTCTCCTTCAAGAATACCTGCGGGGCTGGGGAAACTGGTGAGGCTGGCTGACCTTGAGGGAGGGGCACATGAGGCGTTTCTCCTATTTTTGCTTGCCACTCAAATGCATTTTGCCATTATTAGTGGCCAGCACTGAATGATTAATGCTTGGATAATGGGAATTCTGATAAAAAACGCCAGTATAATGTGAAAATATGAAATTATTAGCCAGCAAATTTAATGAGAAAACTCTTTTCTCAGATCTCTGCTGTACGCACGGGTGTACGTGCGTATATGGACATACGCGCCTGCACCGATCTAGCAATCTACAGATCAACCGATCTACTGATCCACCGATCTAGCGATCCGCCGATCTAGGGGGTGTATATATAAATGCAAAATTTGCAATAAATTTACACCACAGTTATAAGAAAAATTTAGCCATAAAGTCACTTTGTATATTCTACAAAGAAACCTTGCCAGACACTCTTTCTCTCTCTTTGACCGGAATAAGACTCAGCCCCAAACAAGCAAGACGAGTGAACAACGGCTAGCTTATCACTAGCAGAACGATGGACGATTACAGACATTCGCTGACAATCAAATTCTGTGCTGACTTATTCCCTGCTCACAGATGTCCTTCCGTTATAAAGTTTCAAATAAGACTAGAATGCGCGAGCGTGAATCGATCAAACGTCCTTTTAATTTCTGAGGCTTGCTTTCCGGCAAATAAAATGAACTGAATGTAAAAAGTGAAAGAGAAATAGCGAAAAATTCAACTTCTAATTAAATCTTTTCTTATGGTTTAGAATAAACTGTTCTCGAAACCGAGAATGTTTTGATCAAAGCTGTGTAAATCGAGCCGAAACTACCCAGTTTCGGGTGTCTAGAAAACGACGACCTAGAAAACGAAGACCTACGAGACCTCAGCGTCTTTCGAAAAGTTCCGTTTTCGTGTACACGTACACGCGAAAACAGCGTTTTCAAACAGTTCCACTCTGTAGAGAGTTTTCAAAAATTTCCGTTTTCATTGATCGTTTTCATCGGATACGTGTAGACGGAGTTGTATCCGTAGAGAAAAAGTTGCGTTTTCAAATGAAAACGGATACGTGTGGACGGGGACTTTCTTTTAATGTGAGTGCGTTTTAGCTATTAAACAATCAAATTAATCACAAGGTATTTTCCAATTGTTTTATTTATTTAGTTTTAAATTTTTCTTACAACTGTTATGTATATCATTAGCGCCTCTGATTTTCCCTCATTCTGCTCAAATTCTGCTCGAAAATGCCATATTCTGCCAGCAGATTGCTCGCCTCAAAAATCACCTATTCTGCTCGAACTTCTGCCGGCAAAATTTATCCAAGCCTATCATGGTGGCGAAAATGCGGAAATAAGTTATCAAATGTTAAAGTTTTTATTATTTTGCGACCGGGAGAGGGCTTAACCTCCTCCGATAAAGATAACAGCGTTAAATTTCTGGTAAAAACGTACAATAACGCGTTTCGGGGTATCTATTTTTTGAGAATACGCGAGAAACCTTTCAGTCAAATCTCGTACTGGTAGTCGTTCTCGTCCTCGAATCTAAAGGTATTTAATATCATATTAATATCAAACGTTTCTACTCATTGTTTCTTTCTGGTCGTTTTCTTCCCTGGTGCAGCTGGTTTCAAAGTTACCACCCCTGGTGGGTTCATCGTTGTTTGTGCGACCCCTCTTAACGTGTCCACGTAAAACAAAAGCCACGCCCAAACGACTCCTACTGCGCAGTACACAGAAGTCAGCATCAGAGGCAGAAAAGGCAACTTTGTGGCAAGCACAGTTACAGGATGAACAGCGGTGCAGTAAAACTCCAGAACTAGCAACCCGTAAAGATAACAGGCCTCGTACCACGTGACTATGGGTAATGTGAACAGCTCCGTGGTAGTGTAATCCTTAGAGGATTCCCCACTGCAATGAGGGCAAATACGTACATTAAACGGTGTCTTAAAGGACTTAAAGGGGGACTTAAAGAGTTAAACTCAAACCAAGCCAGTGTTCACTTAGCCTGCGTGGCGGGCACAAACGAATTACGGCGAGTGGGGTAAGTTATGCGCGCGAGAGAAACGGACATGCGCGAGTCCTCCTCTCTCGCACTGCCGTTCTTTCTTTCAAACTTTCTCGTGCGCGTGCTACGCAGGTTGTAAATGATCACTTGGTAACAAATATTTCCAGACTTTGTTGCGGATCCGTGGCACTTAATCAACGTATCAATAAGGTAACATCCGTGGTCATTAAACTCGATGACGTCAATTTGCTTGCTGACAATTTCTCGTTATTGCTGGTTATGATACCCTGGGAGCTCAAGACTTTTATGCGCGGTTTCCGGTAGCGACTTTCGTCCTTCAGACGGAGATGTGTCAGCTGAAGCATCCCGCTGCACGCGAGAAAAACCTTTGATACCCACGGTATGGTCCGATGGCGTCCACGGGGAACGGTATTAGGACAAGAAAAATAAAAGAGAGAAGAGATAACTTACCAGTGGACAAGACAAAGAGAATAAAACGAAAAAATTGTGAACATTAACATCAAACAAACTTTAATTGGGCTTTCTGAAAAA
>CALNXK010000828.1:0-22500 GCA_942486035.1 Porites lobata | reverse complement strand
TGCAATTTCTGACGGTTACTCTATGATAAAATTGGTAGGACATCCAATAACCTGGCTTTTCGATCGTTGTACGATCAATTCAAAATCTCTCGTTTTTCTCGCGAAGGCTAAGGTTGATTTCTCTGACTCGTCCCAGTCGTCTCTCTTGAGAAAGGAGAGACGCTTCTCTCCTTTCAAGAGAGACGACTGGGGACGAGTCAGTTGATTTCTGGCGTATACATGATTGAGATATTAAAAAAAACACGCGAGATGGATACAACGTTAAAGTAAGCGTGATCGATCATAAATGCGGTATCGGTATTTCGTCGATTTTCGACACGGTATTTCGGTATTTGCCAATTTTTCTTACGGCATTGCGGTATTGGGTACCCCCATTGTCCCCCTCATCAGGAAAAATTGGAGCATCTGTAAGTAGGGGGAGAGGGAATCCATCCTTGGGCTAAAACGGGTATGTGTCGCTGATCAGGCTGTGGCTTCCAGGATGTCTTTTTGGACTAGCCTGTTCACAGACCCTCCAGTTTCTCTTTAGAGATCGTCAAGCGCGCGTGTGAATCCGCCCTCGTTCTCGCTCTCCGCGCTCGCTCTCGCACGCTCCCTTCGCTCACGTGCTCGCCAATAGACCTTTTCACGTTTTTTTTCAACGTTTGACATGGACAAGTTAAGGAAAACCCGTCGAGACCAATAAAAAGAGCGCCTTAAAATTAGTTACATTGACAAGTTTGAATGTGATTTGTTGAAAACTATCGAAGATTCAGCTCCTCAAAGTCGAGACATTTTACAGACGTTTGTAGGGGGGCACAAACTTGACCCCCACCCACCATACAAACGTCTGTAAATTTTCGCAACTTTGCGACGCAATATCTTCGCTCGCTTAAGACGTATCACTTTGAAATTTGGCACGCAATTTTACTAATACTAATGCGCTCTTTCCATTGGTTTCGACGGATTATCTCTTTCTGGTCCATATAAAAAGTTGAAATAACCGTGAAAAGGACTATTTTAGAAAAGAAAAAGAAAACAAGTTCTGCGTACAAGCTTGGCTTTAAAAGGTCAACATTGGCGGTGCCAAGGATTTTTTCCAAAAAAATAATATTCCATGATGTCAGTGTTAAAAATTGCTAAATTCTGAGTGCGAAACAAAATGAATCAAGGTCATAAAACAAGGTCTCTTACGTTAAACAGGGTAGCGAAATGACCGATTTTTGTCTTAACCCTTCAAACCCTACGATCAAAATGAAAATTCTCATTTGTCGCCCCTATTCATTTACTATAGAAGTAGAAGGGAGAAGTTGATAAAATATCAAGCAAATTCATCTTGTGTGATCATATCCTTAATTCTCATGACCACTCTATTGTACAAAGTATTGCTATTACAAGGAGAAATTTGATGCTGATCACTTTTAGGGTTTAAAGGGTTAAAAAGGTTTTTTCAGTTTTCTGTGAGTGCATCGGTATAACAAACAATCGGCATTTGACCGATAAACACATGTATCACATCATTAACCCTGTTATGGGAAATTAACAGTTCATGAAATTAACACGAATTTCACATTTTTGCTAACGTGAATTTCCGCTCCATTTATGGATGGAGTGTTAATTTCCGTTATTACACTCCTGACTTTCGCTGGGACTCCTTGACACTCAGGAAGGAGGTGTGTTTTATCAGTGTGGAAATCCGCCGGTATCAATGAAACTGTGAAGAAACCTCGAAGTGGCCAGATTCCTTCGTTTAATCCCCTTGTTTAGGGATAGTAGTACAAACTATGTTTGAGTTTTGGATTATACGTTTGAATTTGTTACCGTGTTTTCTCCACAAGTTTTGCTTCTTTGTGTACTTCGCGTTACTCTGGGTACCAGAGGTTTTTCTCGCGTGCGACGGGAATTTTCGGTGTTGGCCGAAGGCCGACATATCTTCGGCCGCAGGCCGCGGGTCACTATAAAGACTTGACAGAAACAGGAAACCGCGCTAGAAAAGTCTCTGCCACCCAGGGTAACGTCGCGTTTATTTCCTTCGTTGAAATGTGGGTCTCAACAGGCACACAACGACGGTTTCCTCCGAAATGTATTGAAATCACTTTTAAGGCTATTCAGAGTACTTTTAGATCTCCTAGAAATGCATCCTAAGCGGCACTCTTAAGTTTGTATCTGTTCGGTCATCCTAGGAGAAGTTGAGTCTTTTCGAAATTACAAGGGCTTCAGTTACATTTTCCCGAAAATTTTAGATGCAATTTCACGTATTTTGAAAGTGAGAATTTTTCTGATTACTCTTCTATCACGAAAATTTTAGGTTTTCCTTTTTTCTACGAGAAAAAGCCAAACCTGGGGAGTGAAATGTGAAAAGTTAAGAAGTTAATTTACCAATTACTTAAACTTCCTTTTTAACCGTCAACCGTCAAAAGCTCTAAAATTTCAATAACCGCCAATCGTCAAATTTAGAAAAAATTACGCCGTCAACCGTCTAAGCTACCACTCCATTGAGACCCTCTGAAATTCTACCCTCTCTTCCGCGTTAATTAACTTTAATTAACAGTAGACGGACGCAACAGGTAACATCCAACAACATCCTTCCTTCGATTCATTTCGCATTAATTAAAGTCGCGTTAATTTCAATTAACATAAATAACACCAGCATCCATTTCCTATTATAAGGTATGGTATTGTGTAGATTTCTCGTCATGTAAACGCTCAACAAAATAACAAAGACTGTCCAAATCTCTAAAATTTTAGTAACAGTCAATCGTCAAATTTAGAAAAAGTTAACCGTCAACCGTCTAAGTTACCACCCCATTGAGACCCTCTGAAATGCTAACCTCTCTTTCGTGTTAATTACCTTTAATTGAAAGTAATTTGTCCTTCATGTCGCTTTTATTAAAGTCGCGTTAATTTCAATTACTGTAATTAACACAAGCATCCATTTCCTATAATAAGTTATTTTGTAAATTTCTGGTCACGTAAACGCTCAACAAAATTACAAAGAATGTCCATGATGAGACCTTTCAAATAAAAACTCCTTTTTGGTCGAACTTTCACATAGTGCCAGTTGATCTTAATAATAATGATAATAATAACAACAACAATAATAATAATGATAATTGTTAAAAACTGAATAATAATAAAATAAGCAATAGAAAATTTACATGTAAAAAAGCTATTTTAAATAACTACCTAGTTCTTTCTTAAAAGAAGGTAAAGAAAATTGGTCTCTGAGACTATCTGGCAGTGCTTTCCAGAGAATGGGTGCTGCAACTGAGAAGGCTCTACAACCATAACTTTTTTAAGTGGTATTGCTCATGTGGTAAGTAGTTTTTTGAGTTTGATTTTCACTATATTACAACCTTAATTCAATGATTTTTGGTCCACAATATTTTTATGCTTAGTACTCAGTTAAGCCCCCATCCAATGTTGGATGTTACATGTTGTGTCCATTTGCACACCCTGCTGCATGATGTTGGGAGTCGTCGTACAAAGTTTGAAACTGGTCAAAATTTTGAGCCAAAAACTCCCAACATTTCTTTTGTTCCGTGATCGCTGAAGAGTAATGCAACAATGTTGGATCCATTTGCAAAGCTCTTTCCAACATGGTTGAGGCCGTGCACGCACATCACAAATCGTTTACAAAGTCTTATGAGTTGTATCCTTCCCATGATGCACTGTTGGGAGTTTCTGCATCCATTTACACAGCACTGCCAAAACGGATGCAACAACTCCCAATATTGTTGGCCCAACAGTGTTGGGAGTTGTTGCATCCATTTGCAAGTAACTTTAGGGAGCGAAGAGTTTAAACTTCCAACTTACCAATTATAGCAACTGCCTTATCTAGAGCATTGTACAAAGCCCAGAAGTTTGGAGCCCAGTAGGCGTGGCATAAACCACGCTTGAAAGGAAACAGTCTAGATAATACTTGATTCAACTGATCCTGAAATCAGAAACAGCAAAGTTAAATGATGTTTTTGATAGCACAACCATCAAAGGAGGATGGTGGCATGAGTATTATTTAGAGGGCAGAGGAAGGGAGGGGAGGGGAGGGGAGGGTTCTTTCTGGAGAGGGCTATTATTCAACAGGTCGAGCCACAATAGCTCGGGCATTCATGAGCTTATCACACCATCCATCGCAGTCCTGCAGCAAAGCAGGGAGGTCGTTTGGAAGGCATCCCTTGTCTCTACAGAGTTGGTCGATATAGGTGATTGCAGGGTGACCAACCCGCCTTCTACCACGGCTAGGTGACCAGAGCAGCAGTAGATTGCTAGTGAGTTCTTGTTTTGCTCGCCAGGAGTGACCTGCAAAATGCATTCTTTGTTCACGTAAGATTGTAGAAATGTCAGGGATGGGTCCATGAAGCTGCAGTTTGGTTGGATGTTTGCAATTTGGAGAGGCTATAACTACAAAATAATATGGTTAAAATGAATCGTGTACAACAGTCCTTTCACAATGATCTTTTTTTTATTTGCTAGTATAAATTATTTCCTACGTTACTTGTTAATAAAAGGCAGGGTGCAAAGAAAGACAGTTTTACAGCTTGCTATCTGGGCAAGCTGTAGCTAGCATGTACTAGCCCAACAGTCATTTCAACTAACTCAAAAAATTTTTGATGACCAGGATTGATCACAGTTCTTCTGCAATTTGAATTCCCCAAAACTGCCCTTTCCCTATAAGGAGAGTTAAGAACAGAATTCACTAGCCAGATAACAAAATCCACTGGCCCCAGGCTATCAAACACTGCTTTCTTTGCATGCTGAGACAATTCAAAGAAGAAAAGGGGAAGGACTTACAGTAATAAAATTATTGAAACAACCTACCATGACTATGAAAGGCCCAAATGAAGCACCAAAAACAAGCACAACTATAACGCCAAGTCTCAATAAATGTAAGGGAGAGAAATCCCAGATATTCACACCGAAAATAATCAGCTGCTTATCTGTAAATAATGGAAAGCAAAAACAAAAAAATTTCAACAAAATAAATGCCGCATAGACCGTTAGGGGGAATTAATACTTTTGGTCCCCACTGGTACGAAGGCTCACAAACATTCTGTAGCCTACAAAATGAGTGTTATTTTTTCATGATGTTGGAAGAAATGTGGGAAAAAATTTTTTTCTGCACTTTCACCCATTGTGCGTCTCATTTTCAAAACCTGCTTTGCACTTGCCTTAAAAGCATGAAAAGAAAAAGTTCCTATTCTGCAAGCTACAGAAACAAGGATTCTTTTATAACTTCACTGTTTGTAAATGCACTCACAGGAACGAAAGGATGGGAAGAGAAGCAGAGGGGAAGCGGGGAGGGGATGGGAGGAGAATGGAAAAGGGAAGAGGAGAGGAAAAGAGAGGAGAAGAGGAGAGAAGAGAAGACTGCTTCAGTACCATGATAACTGTACAGAATGAAAAGTTTGGAGAATTGGCTACGTCATGATGTTGGCACCTTGTGCCCTATTGCTAATCTAGATTGTTAACAAAGTATCATTACCTTTCTTTCCTGATGCAGAAGGACGAAAACAGTACGTCCGTAAAAGAAACACAAAGTAGGCAGGAGCAATGTAAAGGAAAATGTGCTTGAAATTTAACAACACAGCAAACCAAAATGAACCCTCCAATGTCTGACCCTGAAACAAATGAATGATTATTTGTACAGATTATGGGGTTTACAAATTCCTCTTCCACTTTGAAGGCAGTTTAACTGCTTCTCTACAATTTTGAAAAATGCAAAATCACTTTACAAAGGTACATGGTTTATTACAGTTAGAATCCTAATTTCTCAAAGCCTCAGTTTTTCCAATAATTTGAACTAAACCTAATGTCCCTTCACCACACAGACACTGTAATTTTACCCCTTTGGGTGCTCTCTCTGGAAGACCACTAATTAAAAGGCTGATTGATGCATTATCTCAGTTCATAGTTCTAGAAATCTTGTTATCTTACTTGTACATTGATTTCATACACAATGTTTTCTAAATAACATACCTAGTACCACTACCTCATTTTGAAAGTGATGTAAAGTAAGTTCACAACAACAACAATAACAACATAAACTTTATTTATACTCGAATTTCAGAGTAGCTAACAAACTGACACTACATGAGAATAATATAGAAAGATATATACACATTAAATGCATTATAAGTAATAATAATAAAATAATATTAATAATAATAAGCACATAAAAAAAAAGAAAAGAAAAGAAAGAAAATATTATTTACGATTCACAAAGTTTGTGTGGAAAAGAAAACAGAACAGAATCTATGGCCAAATAATTAGTTTAATTTCAAACATCAAAGACCTCAATATGAATAATAGTTATTGCTACACATACCTCAGACAGCTTTGTTATGGAAAGGAGAAGAAGGCCGAAGAGAAATCCATTGTACTGAAAGTGAATGTCTGAAGAAAAGTTAAGGAACATATTCAGCCTACCAAATGAAATACTCAGTCGTCGAAGGAGCTAAAGGAGCCAAGAAGAGTATCAATTTTCAAACCTTTTCATATTTTTGCACAAGGTCTGTCTAATCATAAAATGTGAACTTACACAAACATGTGCGCTGCTTCAGTATTGAAAGGAAACACTTTGGCAGCAAATTTTGCTGTCCAATTTTGGGCTCAAATTAGAAATGAAACAACATTTTAGTCCAGCTGAAAATTACCTTGGGAATCAGCCCCTAAGAACAGTTTCATAATAATAATAGATAATAATCATTTCACTTTCCAAAGCGCCAAAATCCTTATAGTTCTAAGGTGCTTTATAAAGTATGTACAAAAAGTTAAAGATTACAAGTGTAAACTTTCAAATTTACAAGTATAAAACATCAATAATTTATGAAAAAAGGGCAATAAAAGTTTACTTGGAAAACAAACAAACATAGGTAGATGTTAACTAAATGTTCTGTTAAAAAGAAACGTCTCCAACTTATTCTTAAAGATATCGTCCAACTGGGAGTAAATTAATTCAAGGGGCAAAGAGTTCCATAATTTTGGAGCACAGACTGAGAACGCATGATCACCATATGTCTTCAAATTACAGAAAGCAACAGAAAGTAGATTTGACGAGGATGACCTAAGCTTGCGTGTCGGAGAGTAAAATTAATAGTTAATGGCTAGGTCTGTATGTAAAGAGGTGCTAAGTGATGTAAAGCTTTGTAAGTAAAAAGCAGAATTTAAAGGATAATACTTTCATTAACTGGGAGCCAGTTAAGCTCTTGTAGTATTGATTTGTATGTAAGGATACGATCCACAATAAGAAGTCCAAAATTGAACACAACAAGCAAGGCTAAGATTAGACAATTACGTGTTGGGACAGAAGCCTTTCTCGCAAGATAACCACAGTACCTAAAAATTAAATGTTACCATAGACCATGTAAACCAGTATTAAAAAGGAAGGAAAAGGATAAAACATGGCAGTGCGGAGATAAGAAATTTCTCTTTGAACATTGAAAAATATAAATTTCGTAACTCCAAGCAGCCATGTAATGTTCTATTACATTATATAAAAAGAAATGAAAATCCAAACCATTTCATGACAATATTTTTTCTGCCACGAAAGGCACAATTTATTATGTAGCATAGCAACAGTGACCTTTTCAAGTGTGAAGATATCATGTTTTTGGGCAAAAGTTGTATATAATAATAATGATTATTTAATGCTGAAAGTTAATTTTGTGTTCCAAACTTTCACAAAGCAGGGCAACAAATGTACCAAAATTTTACATTGAAGATTAAAGCATTGGATTAGAAAACTTTTGAATGTTTATCTCTTTCACTTTAATCTACACTGACTTATGGCAAGATGATTTAAAACTCTAACTAGGAAAAAAATGTTTTGGTGTTACCATCAAATGAACAAATCTCTTTGGTATAACTTTGCACAGACTTTATATAATTCTTATAATGGGATTTAATTACAAAAAAGTGGACATACAATGTGAAGGCAATGTGTGGTTCCAAAAAATATTCATACCTCCCCCACGGAAGAGATTTTTTCTTATACAACCCCCCCTCCCTCCACCTGTCTGGAAATTCCAGTCAAGCTTCATACATTAACTTAAGATTTTGGGCCTTTGAGAGCCCTTCACCCCCCAGAAATTTCCAATCCCTTCTGTGCGGGGAGTACGGATATTTTCTGGAACTACACTATGAAGAACACTGTGAAGAAGTTGTCTATTGATACCACATGGCTGAAATACTGCTATACTCACTCCTTTATAGCATAAGCCAGAAGAAGATCTGTAAAAATAACTGATCCTCTTTGGAACAGGATGGTCGACTGACTGACATACTTCAGTTTGCTTATAACAACCATTTGTGGGTTGACAATGGCGGCAGCTTGTGATAATAAATATTCAAACCAGGCAAAGAGAGGCGGATAGTCCAAAGTCCACTCCGAGGTTTTCTACCAAACATAAAAAGAGTTGAGTTAAGAAGAGTTGCAGAGCTGATCCAGATACTAGGACAAGAGAGCAGCTCGGCCTGAAAAAGAATTTTCCCGTGCCATGCCAGCTTTGTTTTGGCTTTTAAAATACTAGCGTGGGGGCCAGCATCACCTCAGGGTGTTCATTAAGAATTGGAGATCGGAAAATTATCCAGTTACTACACTGAATTCTCCGGCTAATGTTCAGTAGCCTAGGACGGTTTTTTATTCAGACATGGAGCCACCTTCGAAATCTTGCATCTGTCCAAACCTCTCCACTAGGTCTGCCAATGTATTAAGTGCGACTTTGACACTTGCTAGTGAAAACCAGCCTTTTCAGTTGTAGATGTCTGAGTCACATTATTGAGACAGAGTAAGCTTATGAATAGTAGCATAATAAATCAATATTCCTTGGGTTAACTGGCTGCCTCACTGAATAGAAGGTGGGTGCCTGGGGTATCCAGGGGCTGCCACTGTGATCAGCCAGCCACTAGATAGAATCTGCCCCTACAGCTGGCAAATCAATGCAACCAAGCCATGAGCCCCATACTAGGCACCCATCACATACACTGAGGAATCAGTGAAAGGAAACATATATGTAGAGGGCAGGGAGGGTGGGGGGAATGCTCTTCGCCACCAAAGAACTTGACAATCCTGGCTGTTACAAAGCGACAACCTTTCACACAAGCCTGCACGTGTGAGTTTGACTGCTGACAAGCGGAGGCTGCTATGCTCATGGCAGTTAACTTTGTTAAAATTTGCATGTAACTTAATATATAAAATAAAGTCAAGAAAACACTGTACCTCGTAATACCATTTGGACAGAGGGAGACTGTAGGTGATAGCAAGCCAGTTCCTGTGTACTTCAAAATCACTAGAATGACTGAAAAAGTTCCACAGAGAAAAGGGAAAACAGAACCAATGCAAAGAAAAATAATGTCATTCTAATCCCATTCGTTGGGCATGTTTTCTAAACTTAAAAATGAGAAAGTTCTAAACATGTAATCAGCGATAATGATTGATTATTACCGTCCATGCTGATATGTATAAGTTTAATAATATTGCAATTTTCATATCAACTTTTTCAAAAAAAGGTCAAATGTTTAAATTAACAATATGTTTAGTTAGTGACTGTCTGCAAAAAGCAAGTTTCAGTCAAACACAATGATATCTTCATGAAAGAACTACATTCTTTTACATATGTAGTTACTCACACTGTCAATTAAATGTTAGTTTCAAGGATTTCTGATGATTATCAAATATTGTTAATGAATGGTTAATAACAAATCTGTACCACTTTAATTTGTACCAGCCAGTGAGGATCAAGACAATTACTGTAAATAAGATTTATTGAAATACAACATGGGGCATGAATAAAAACACTTACAACACTCTAGATTTCCATTATTCATTGTTCTTAAGTTGCTGGGATGTTGGACTATGGGTCAGGCCCTTAAGAGGAGGCATGCAAATATGGACACGATCGATATAAACACACATCAAAGACGGCAAAATTTAAAGAAATATAAAGCTGATGAAAACGGGTGAAGTCTCCCTCCCCTATCTGAAAACAGCAACAGATTCCTTAGACGTTTAGTACCTAGTCATGTGTAGTTCAGGTTGATTAATTTATAGTATTTTCTATGAGAAATTTAAATATTTACCTCTAACGTAATGGCATATTATAACATGTGCAAAAAGGCTATTATTATTATTTGTCATAGCTAACAAGCTGTTATGATCAAGTGAATCAAAATTGAATAGATTAAGCTGATAAAGATTCTCACAAGAAAATGTCGTGCCCTTATTAACCCTTTAAACCCTAATATCAAAATTCAAATTCTCATTTGTTGTCCCCATATGTTTTCAATAGAAGCAGTGGGCAGAATTTGTTGAAGTATCAATTAGATTCATCTTGTGTGATCAGGCCCTCAATTCTCATGACCACTGTGTTTTATAAAGCAGTGATATTGCAAGGAGAAATTTGATGCTGATCACTCTTAGGGCTTAAAGGGATAACATACTAGGATATAGACATTGCATTTGTGGTTAGTATGACGCAGCATGATTCAAGCTGTGAATACTAACCACAAATGCAATATGTATATGTGATATTTTTATATCACATGGAACTTGTCGGTTGCTTGTTTTGTGGTATGCAAATATAATAGCGTGTTACAAAGATCAATATAAGAAAGATACAAAGATTAAACAATCAATCCTTTGCAATTAAAAATTACAGAATAAAAAATTGAAATATTTAAAAAAATTTGAATGGTCGATTAAATTATCAGAAATGCATTAGCTGGCCAAAGTCTTTTGAGTCTTAATGAAGAAAGTGTGACTGTATTTTTCAAAGGGTTTAATCTACAGTTTTGACACCAGCATATCATTTATGTATTCTGAAGTTGTATGAAATGGAATGATATTGAATATGTGGTAAATTTTGCATCAATAATAGCAGTGTTTGTTTAGGTGTCTACACAGGCTTTGACATGCTTAGTTAGCTGAGTACACATGTGGATAAATGTATTATGCCTAAGTTAAAGTCTTAGACAAGTAAAACAAATTAAAATAAAAACATATGACCTGAATTTGAAAGAAACTGATCTTTAATTAAAAAGTTAGACCAACTATGGTAGTCCCAAGTCAATTCTTTGTGCATATTACAGTGACAAAAATCTGTGTGCCTCAAGCAAATGTTTCACATGAAATGTAAAGAATGATCACTGTATTTATTCAAATTTATTTTTTGCTTTCAAAGTTAAGCTTTAAACATGAGCTTGCATATTCTCCCTCAAGCCTTATTCAGATGCACTGATTTTTCACCATTTTATCGCTTACCGCCGAAACGGAATTGAAAATTCCCAGAGAAATGGTTTTGATAGTTCTGCAGTGTAGGCTACAGTGTTTGAGATTAGAAATCTTTGTAAGTCTTAAGTGAGGAAAGTAGAACGTTAAAATACAGTGTAAAATAATAGGTGAAGTTGAATATCGACTAACGCAATCACACATGTACATTACACTTTAAAATGTTTAAAAGAACTAAAGGCTAGATAATAGAACACCCGCGAATTAAATGAATGGTACTAAGCTGGAATCAACAGTGACTTGAGGATAGCTGAGAACAGAACAACGCTTTTCCACCATCCCATGTCGTCCGAAATTGCCGCCATGTTGGATTAATGTGGCAACGCGTGAACAACAACAGCAGAGGCCGCTGCTTGACTCTAAGCCCTCGGTATCGTGTTGGTCTGCGTGTTGTTGAACCGTGACACACTTGGCTTTAGTCAGCTTTTAGATCAGATGGCATGACACACGCATGGCGAGCAAAAAGGTCTCTGTTTCCTCGACTTCTCTGTCTATGACTCTTCCAATTTCTTGCCAGATATGTCTTGGAAAGGTGAGTGCTCCTAATACGAGTAAAAATGCTTGTGTTTCTTGGTATTGCTATTCATATTTGTGGCGTAAAGTTCAGGCCAAGCTCATTGTTTTGTTTCGCGTTTTCAAAGGTTAGAGAACCCGTTGTTTGCCCCAATCAACATGTGTTCTGCTCAACCTGCATGGATACCTGGCTTCGATCGCACTCATTTTGTCCAACGTGCCGTACATCTATTACTACAGAGCAGCCTTGCAAAGAAAATCCTAGGTGAGAAAAATATAGGGATGAATTCTGATGCCAGTGGGGAAACCGGGAAGCTAAAGCCTAAATATTCATGTAGCAGTCTTCATTGTTTATACAGACCAAAGAACAATGAAACCTTGAAGGCCAATTCAGAACTTCCTTTTGTTTGAAAGTGTTACGGTGTGAAACCTGCCTTGTGAAATCTGCCTAGTTACTTTCCGCGAAACCATGAGTATGCTCGATTGATAGAAGGTCGAATTGTGCGGGAAATGCCAAAACCAATCAGCTTCTTCGAGTTTGCGAAAAGTTCTCGTTGCCCCGGGGTTAACACGTCCTCTAAGAGGGAGACACTTTTTTGGTTCAAATTAACATTATTACGGTTGACACTGCTCAACTAGATCGAGTTAAATGGGGTTAAAATTTCGCACGTTATATCAGATGTGATTATTATGCCCAGGAGTTGCAATATATTTTGACCAATTTTCCGGACCTGACAGTCCATTTACAACGGCAAGTGTACACCCATTGACGTAATACGAGAAATACCGAAAGAAAACTAATCCAGCGTCCCCTTGCTTGATCTGGAGAAGCTGAGAAAATTGCGCCAAAAAGCCCTGCCCTCTGACTTTGAACAAAATTCTGTGTCGGACTTATGGGTCATTGACCGTCTGTTGTGCTTGCATACTGATCATATTTGCCTTGATTCTGAACCCCCTAGAGACTACTTAATAATGACATTCGTGACCTCAACAACCTAAACCCATATCAGCAACAAAAGGAGTGACATAATAACTTTATTGTACCCAATCAGGTGGGGGATTCTTTATAACCTGATCTTTTATAAAGCAGTTTTTAATTGAAAGGCATCTGTTGTTCACGTTTATGCCGCAAGCTGTCAGTTTTTACAAAGCAGGATGTTGTTTAACCCAATTTCCTGCCGTTACACTTGAAGTGATTTAATTTGACTAATAAAATTGTATGGTTTCTGTGGCAACCAAAGTGACCTCCTCTATTTTTGCTCCAGACAGACAATTTGTCTGAATTTTAATGTATCTCTTCCTCTAGGATCCAATATTCGTATCACGGTCCCTGATAAATATTATTTCACCACAGAAAGTGAACACTTGACAAATTTTGTCCAAAAAAAATTTGCCCCCAAGTTTATTTTTCGTTTTTCAATCTTTATATCAGGAAGTATTGACTTGCCCGTGAACTCTGATGCCGTGACCAGAGCTGAGCTGAGAAGAACCAGACTTTGATTTAATCAGACGAGAATATGAGGTACATGTACACGTGATCACTGGTTGCTACTATTTCTGAAAACGCATCATCAGTAAAAGAGTGATCCCAACTATACTGCACTTCAACCACTATCCATGATATAACATCACCCTTTGCTTTGATTAATAAGGAAGAAAATGTTGCATTGAAAAAGTACATCCAAACAACATCATTTTCAGGCATCGCGTGATCGAATACAAAAAGCCTTTTTTGAATATTCAGACAAAGGGGCTGGACCTAGAATTCATCAATGTTATGTCATCTTCTTGCTCCTGTGTGGTCAAAATGATATTAATAGTGACGCTTTTGATCATGGCTTTGTCGTTTACACTTGCGCCTAACAAAAAAATTTTTGAATTATTATATTCAATGTACAAGTTCAAATTTGGAAATAATCATATTTTTGACTCTTCAAATTTTTATCCATATTATTTTAACTGAGCAGGCCTTTATTCATCCTTAAATCTATACCAATTAACATTCAAGATGAGATTTATCTAGCTTGTTGCCGCACCAGGTCATTGCAAGTATGTTGACTATGTGTACGCATTTATTATTATTTTATTATTTGTCTATCCTCTCACGCAATGCTCTTTCATCACTATGAGTTTTTGGCGTAGCGCCTGGTCAAAGTTTGAATTTGTTTCGAGATGAAGTGGTGTTAAAATTATATGAAGACAAAAACCCATCACCTGGTTCAAAATTGGTCCATAGTTTAAAACAGACACCTCGCAGTCTTAAATAATATTTTGTGTATGTTTTGGAGTGGTGATGCTCACCAAAGTCATCCATGTGATAACAATTTATTCTAGATGTTTATGAATCACACCAAAAACAATAATGCCTAGCACAAGTCCAAAGTTCGCTAAGCAATACTATTGTTTACGCCAAATTTTTTTGTTATGAAAAATTTGCCAAACACTGAGTCAAGAAGCTTTTGTGTCACGGAACAGTGCGGAACAGAATGGGGGCACGACAGTTGTGCTAGTTGCAGCTTTCGGCCCAACAGCCATAACTAGTAACTTATGTTTCATCAAGAACTTTTGATTTTGTGCAGAACTGATATGCTCAGTATCTTTGATTAAGTTGGTTCGTGCTTTGGGGCTTGCCTTTAATTTTTTCTTTTAGAATGTTGCGGGGCTTGAATGAATACTAGTACCGGTGGTGTCATTGCCTGCAATGGAAAAAGTTATGTACTTTTTGGAAGCTTAGGAAGAGTGCTTTGTGCAAAAGTTGAAAATTTTGAGAAAATAAGTTCCAAGTCCGCTTAGTCGAAAACATGCACTTTGCACTGATAGAAAAGTTAACTGTTGCCTGGAATTACCCTGTATTTTGTCCCTTCT
Source organism: Porites lobata (assembly GCA_942486035.1). NCBI lineage: Eukaryota > Metazoa > Cnidaria > Anthozoa > Scleractinia > Poritidae > Porites > Porites lobata. The sequence goes on along the minus strand of CALNXK010000828.1, from coordinate 7,859 downwards.
ATATAATGGTGGTATATAATGGTGTATTTGCTTGTGGTGAATTTTACCTTATCCAATCTTTTTAGAAGATAAAATCCAAAAATATGTGCATAATCCTATTAGCTATTAATTGTTTGTCCTTATTATATCTAAAATGGACATTACCCTCGTCCGTAATCAATTCACCAGCATTAGGTGAACCAAAAAACCCACCAATCCATGTCAACCCATCTCCTGAAAATCAATTTTGACTATCGTAAAATTCCTACCATTTTTTCATAAAATGATGGAAACCACTGGTATATATGTACATTTTAATTGTCTAGAGTTACAGGAAGTTTAGTCCTGAAATACCTTGTTTTGTGTTATAAATCCATGACACACACCCTATGCATGTGTAAAAACCTTTGTTCTCTAAGTCTTGAACTGACACAAGCATGCTATTGTATTTTTTAAATTCTGCCACAAATAGAAATGAGGTGTGCAGGGAATCTTAAGTTGTGTGTATTAGACAACCCGGGTCAAACAAACACAATTCTTTGGCAGACCATCACTTCCAATCACCTTGGCATCTCATGAGAGATCTTCCTTCAGATCATATTCTCAATCTGGTTGATGCCAAACAGCTGGTAGACATGCGCCATAAATATTGTCTTTTATATCCTGCTCAAAGTCCATTGCATGCTGTAGGGGAATACATTGTGTTGCTCCTGAAACATCCTTTACTTCCCCAATGGATGGTTTATTGATCTGAAATTTTAAAAATTCCAGAATAGGTCCATTCAAGTACTTTTTTTTTTTCGCTTCAAAGAGCTGCTGTTCTCCCACCCTTTGAATTTCTACTGACCTTCCATGCTGAATGTATGAATATTTTCTCGAATCAACTTTCTAATGTTCCACAACCTGGATGATGCAGACATAACATAGAAAGAATTTTAAGGAGGTGCCTTCCCACTCCCCCCACCCTTACTTTGGAATTTCTTTCTGTTAGCTGCTATTTTCTGAAGCAGTTATTAGTGAATGGTTAAAAAATATTTTAATTTAGCAGTTGATTTTACAGTCAATGAGATGATCAAAGATATGCTAAGAAAGAAAGACATTTTTCACAATTCTAGTTGCATAATAATGTACATTGTGTAATCAAAGTACTTTCATTCTTGTTTTTTTCAATGCGTTCTAGTCATCTGTAGATTAAAACATATTTTCTTTGGGAAAATACACCACCAAATAAGTGATCTATTTGGAAGGAATATTTTTCTAATCACCATGATAAAATCAAATTGTTAAGTATAGGTGAGTCGCATGATCCAACCACCCTCCCTCCCCTGACTGTCAGGAAGTATGAGCTGTATCTTTAATGAGCCTTTTTAGTGGGGATACGTAATCCCTAGTCTTGATTTCAAAACCTGTTGTTTCAAGTATTGTGGAGGAAGTTGTGTTTCTTTCTTTCCTTCATTGCTGTCGCAGTTTGAACTTAACTTTGTGTCATTTGTTCTCATTTCATCTGGCCTGTGTCACTGTTTCGAGGCCAATGTTCCATGATTTTGCCTCAGTTATTAAGCTGTTTTTATTTTTCCTTAAATAATCTTGTCAGTCTGCAACCCTAGACCCTTGGCAATAAATTATGATGTCTGTTTCAGTCTTTTTTTCCCATCTTGTCCCCACATATGGGCCATTCAAAATATGAGTTTACTACCTGGTTGATTTCTGGAAAGTAATGGTTACACCATATATATAATGGTTTTGATTAAAAGCAGGGCAACAAAATGGTGGTGATTACATTCACGGTTATGTAACCTTATCCACCCAGGCCTGGTTGTTCACTATCCCATATGGATAAATCACTATCCAGTGATAGACATGAGGGAAAACCAGTTGCATTATTTACTGGATAGAGATTTATCTGGTGGATAGCTGCTGTCTCCTTTTAAAACAATTGGGGCCAGATGATCTTCACAACAAACAGTATTGTTGAAATCCTCACTAACGGTGAAAATTAAACTAAGATTTCCTTTTGAAATTAGGGTCTTTCACTGTTGTTACATTACCTTAGTCAATGAATTTAATTTTTAAATAATTTTTAAAACACAATGATTCTTTTAAGTTTGTGGAACATGTTTCAGTGTTTCAAACTTCATCTTCAGCTATAATAATAATATATAAAGTAACTTGGTATATAATAATTATATAACTATCCAAACAATGATTGCCTACACATTATAACTATTAAAGCTAGCCAATAATATGAAAGAAACTAAACCAACTATAAGGGCAACTTAAAAATGTCATTGTGTTTTTAAAAACTATTGCTGCATTATTGCTATCAAGACCTTTTGGAAATTTTTTAAATGCAGAAAAAGGTGTGGTGCCATGCACCACCAAACTATAGAGGTTGTCAGACCTTTGATGGGTCACTTGTTTGTTCAGTGACATAATTATATATTATCAAAAGCCCACAGAGTCGTCATAACTCAGTGTCCTTGACATTTTCTTTTTTTTAAATAAGAAATTATTTTCTTTGTAGGATGAACTTAAATCACTTCAGAACACCGTTGAGAGACTAAAGTCTGAAAATAAACAGCTTCACGAGAAAATGATTGAAAGAGAAAGAACGATGGCCTCCATGGACTTCACCACCAGAAGCAGAGGACCAGACGATGGTCCTGGTAAACTTGACATTGATATGTTGGTTAAACTGACTACCAGGTTGCAAGAAGCAAGCCACACTTATGAGAGTTTGAGAGGAGATATGGATAAGATCAAAGAGGTACACATAATTATTGCTATAATGTTATTAATAATATTATTCCTAGACTATCACTCAATTAAGCAGGGACTGCATCAGGGTTTTCGTTTCAGGCCAGATGGTGATGCTGGATGCAACATCTAGTTGTTTAACATGTACATGTATTGTCCATAGGTTCACGCAGAGGATAATAATAATTTATTATTTTTTAAGTGTGAAAGGTTTGAACCCAGGAGTCATTTCAAAAGGTTGAGTTTGATCGTCTGGGTGAACGTAGTCCTGAATAGGACTGTTGTTGTTGACAGTGACTGACGTTTCGACAACCTGTGCGGTAGTCATCTTCAGAGTCAAAGGGGTTGTGTCACGTCAGTTGATGGTATTATACTCTGGTTATTGATCTGATTGGTCAATTGCGTTAAGCAATGTTATTAATTAGGTGTGTCAGTTAAGCCCGTGATGTTATTGGCTATGAAGACTTCGTAATCATTGATTGAGTGCGTTTTAGATCAAATCTATTGTCACAGTTAAACAATCGTCTATTGATAGTCAAATTGTCAGTTCTCCAGTTGTTCTCTAGTTAGTTTTGGCAATCTTGTCAATAAGTTGTTTGTACAAGCGCTGGTAACTGTTGGCTACGATTCAGTGGCGTTTGTTCTAAGTTAGTAAACCAGCTTTCTAAAGTGAGATGTTGATGATGATCTGTAGAATACGTTATACGTTTAGAGTCTCAGCCAGTTTGATGTTTCGTCTTTAAATGGTGCTCAACAGTATGATTGTTGATATCACCATTCCTCGTTAGCGTTTAGGTTCAAGTTAGTGGCGTGCTTAGGCTTGCAAGTTTCACTAAAAGTAGAAGCCTGCAGTTGTGAAAAACATTTCTTTCTTTTTTTTTTATTAATCAAGATAGATTTGACCCTTATTTTACTCACTTAGTTATGTTAATGCATACAATTAAAAATTCTGACATATAATATCTATTATCATTTTCTGTGAGTATTTTTGAGCGTCTTGAGAGACCTTGCCGTTAACCCTTTCCAGTCCAGGGAACAAGGGAAATTGCATTTAAAGAGTCCAGTTTTAAACATTTCTCCAGGAGCATGCCCCCAGAGCCCTAAGTTCTTGCCTATGGCACGAATGATGGTGCAAGTCTGTCAGCTAAACCTCTCTGCATCTGGTATTTCCAATGGCTACTGAAAACCTGGTGCCATTGGTCAATTCTCAGCCACTAGCCTTGACTCAATTTAAAATATATCCCGATCATGATGCAATTCAGCATTGTACCTGCTTGGGATACAACAGTACAATGTCAAAGCATGGTGGAGGTGGTCCGGATAATTAAAAAGGCAGGAAAAGCATTGTTAGTTTCCTCCTAAATGAACACAATAACAAAACATGGATCCACAGGCTAAAGAGCGCGATTTTCAGGTCCCTCCTGGAAACCAGTTACGTATTTATTCGATTTACCCTGGGCGCATTAAATTTTTTGACCTTGAGAGTGGGGCACTATTCGAGGCTGGTAACATTAAGTACCACCATTTTGCAAATGTAGTATGTTTATTTTGCAACAAAAAGAATAAAAGGCACCATGAAATGTGAAGATGTAACAAGCCAAGGTTTCTGTAACCTACCCCTCCAGAAGAAAACCATCCTGGGGAAGTCTTTATGTTAGTACTATTCAATTTCAATCTCATTGTGCCCGGAGTGGGTTGGCGCTTATTAACTTTTTTTTTTTTCCTTTAGGATGGGTGCTATTTGAGGTGGGCACTAATTCGAGTTGGGCGCTTATTCAAATAAATACAGAATTTTGTTTCATAAAAGTTATGTTTGATTTCTAGTTTATGTCTAGTGATCCTAAAATTATAGGGATCAAACTTACCTTTTCGAAAATTTCAGCCAGAAAAAGGCCCAAAAATTCTAGGTGACCTTTTGTAGGGGTAAAAATCCATTAAAAATGGGCAATTATACCATTTGGGAGGGGTTTGAAAAACCTAGGAGAGGCAGGCAAGAAATTTAACAACAAATGTTCCGAAATTTAGATCTCAGATTTATGGAGCAGATTTAGGAGGCAGCGTGGCGTAGTGGTCAGCGTGGGACCTGTAACCCCGGTCCCGGTTCGAGTCCCTCCTGGCCACTTGTTGGATTTGTGCTCGGTCGGAACCAATTCTCCACGCTTATAAACTAGAAATAACTGGTTGCCTTCGCCAGTTGGGGTTTTTAATCCTGTTATGTTGTGTTTGGAATTATTTTGTTTCTAAATATTTGAGTGAGTGCCTGTAAATTAGCTGACTGGCTAAATTACACTTCCACTATAAACATACCTTTAACCTTTAACCTTAACCTTTTATTGTCTTCCTAACAGATATTTCCAAAAATTGTCGTTGGGTGCCCTGATAGAAAAAGAGTGGGAATTAATCACTCTGATTAAGTGGGGCAGCCACCACCTTTCAGCTGTGTTCTTGCAGGCAGTAACTTTTTTTGCTCACTTGTTCCAATGGGCAAGACTTCCAAGGTCTTCTGGTAAAAATTAATAGTGAGTAAGGTAAACAAGCAGTGGCCCTGGGCAAACAAATTCAATGATTTGTTTAGGTCTGAATGAAGCAAAATTCCCAAACAATATACAGTAACAATAATATTTAATTAGTTTATTGTAATGTAATATCATTATTATCCCAATTCTACTTTGTGCCCATCACTCTTTTTATAGTTTATTATTATTATCATTATCATTATTATTATTATTATTGTTATTATTTTATTGTTATTATTATTAGGACTTTATTGTTTTATTTATGTGTACTGTTTCATGTGGCAACATTAATTTATTTGTCACATCCTTCAAAATCACTTAAATTGACAGCTTGATCCATGTGGTATTATTCTTGAATCGGAAGCTCAAACCTAAACTTAAAATTTACTGCTGTGACTGGCCTTAATACAACTTCCTCAAACTCAATAATAATTAGCATGAAGCAAATTAATGTTTAATGAGTGTTTGGAAATCAGATGAAAACTGCTCTGTTTTGCATCCAATTTCTCCTTTTAAAATCATTTTGTTTGAGAAGTAATATCAAGCATTTGACACAGTGTTTACATCAACAGATTATGTTTGACAAAATACTCAGGTGCGATGTCGTGTTTTCAACTCTCTCAGGTGTTTCATGGTGATTAAACACCGTCTCGTGCTTGATATATACGTCAAATTCCGGAAATCCAAAAGAAAGTTACCTGTTTTTTCATTTATAGTGTGTAAAGATTAGTATTGATATATTTACAGGATAACAAGAAATTGCTCAGAAGAGAACAAGAACCTCTGAGAGAAAATACAAGACTCAAAGAGGACCCCAAATTTTTCCAAAGTCCCCTCAAAGGTACATGTGTTGTCCTGTATATAAAGAAAATAATTAAATAAATAAATAAAAGTTAACGATTTAGAGGTAGCACATCCACATAGTCGTTCCATTCCTGGTCGAACTGGAATTTGGGAAATGTTAGTTTTGAGGAGAGTGGATAACCGACGTACTCGAAGAAGAACCTCTTGAGCAATGGAGCGAACCAACAACAAACTCAATTGAAGCCAGACCATTATTGAGACTTGGGAGTGAGTTTTCTCACCACTGAGGTCAATAGGTTACTTTCTATACTGTTTCTTTTTGATGTACAGTCACTACACAATGGTTGGGCTTCAAACCAAAGGTAGGTCAATATGAGCTTGAGGTTCAGCAATTGAGAAGGGCTTTGGTAAGAGCGACAACATTGACGATCTGTCCAACAAATTAGAAGTGTATTACAGGACAACCACTTCCCAAGACTACAAGACCCAGGAATAGCCCAGCTACTTGTTCCAGTTCCTGTACAATTTACATGTTTTGCTAGTGAAAAGGATGCAGTTGGGTGCGTGACTAATATGACCTTCAAGAGGCAGAAAAGTCAGATCTACCAGAAGCAAACCCTGCCAATGACAATAAAAGAAAAGGCTGGCTGTCGCGTGATTCGGAAAACCAGACTCCCCGTCTTCACTCGCCTCTTCTTGCACCGGCTAACGGTGAAAGGTTGTCTTTTAGAGAGAGGAGCTGCTTTGGGGGACGAAAGAGAATCCGGTTTGAGTTCCAGACGTAGCTCTGAAGTCAGCTTATATAGGCAAGACCTGGATATCCTCCAGGGCCTGACAAGCTCGTTGAACATTCTAGAGCCGGTGGAAGGGAAGCTATCGACCGCCCACCACCTCAAGAGGTGAACCCTGTTGCCCGGCGACCCGGTCGTCCGGGCGAGCAGAGAAACCACCGCTGGAGGAAAATCTCGACATGTTTACAGCTGGTCGACAGTTGATTCTGTTAAGTGAACGGCGATCAAGGCATAGAGATGGAATAGAATCATTTGAAATGCCGAATCTAAGCGAGTGTTCACCAAGCAGCTCTGACGGAGGAAAGAGAAGTTGCTGGACACCAAGTCGATTGATTTTTGATGTGTCAGAATGCGGGTGACGATTCCGCAAGTAACTCCCCTCGCAGAGAATCGCCACCAATTCACCAGGGATGAGCTCGACGACAGAGCTCACCCGAGATTCGGTAACTCTCTGGCCGTAATAAAATCGGAAATTGGCATTGACAGGAAAATGAAATTGCCCAAAGCTTTGATTAGAGAGTGGAGATTATAGGCGAATTCTGTAGTGTTGAACAAAGAGACTCATGATATCAGAAATATGCTCCACTTGTTAATACATTCGCCATGACCTTAAGTACATAATACGCATTTGCCCATAGTCACCACTTTACAAACAGGAAACTGGGACCGAATTAACTGTAAAGACTTCTGGGCTGTTACTGGGGACAGGGAAAAATAGCTCCAGGTTCGATTTTTTAAAAATTCTATCATGACTCCGAGTCTTTCTGGTCATATTTCTAAATTTGGTTTGGTTTCTTCGTGCTCAGGAGTCTCTCCTGGGAATTGAAAGACAATAAAAGCAGTTAGATATTTGCAATTTGCCCTGCAGCTCCAGGTCGCATTCTGGTACAATATATCGAACCTGTTTATTGACATGGTGTGCATTCTTCCCCATCAATTCCAGGGGCAATTATTTTCAGCCCATTCCCTTTTCGTCTCAAGGTGTCCACACTCTTCGACAATACGTAACTGA
>CALNXK010000827.1:0-44611 GCA_942486035.1 Porites lobata | reverse complement strand
AAAACTATCGTTAGAGCGGTTTTCACTTGACTGTCGAAAGGGATTGGTTTTGGTTTTGGTTTTGGTTTTACTACGCCCTTTGGTTGGCTAGTGTATTTACTTTGGTTTTGGTTTTACGACAGTCAAGTGAAAACCGCTCTAATCACGCAATAGTAATTATATAATGAAAAAAGAATAATGTAAAAAGTACCCCTTAATAATAAAAAAAAAAAAAAAAAAAAAAAAAAAAAAAAAGGAGAATTATTATTTTCGATTCATTGCAGAAAGACCAGAAAGGGTCGTTATGGCTTCAAATGATTATTACACTCTTTGGAACTAAAGCAATGAGCAATAAGCGATGGGCGAGCGGCTTAAGGTAATATGAATGTCAGTGGCACAGCTACCCTAACTCATTAAGCCCGGGCTTAACAAAAACTTGTGTTAAAATGAGCTCGTGTAATTTCAGGTGACAGGGAGTGATTGAACCAAATGTCAAGGCTTCGCTCTGTTACAGAAATCGCGCGGAAATCACCGTTCTTATGTGTGAACAGGAGCCCTGCCCTGTGTGGTTTTCGTGCCGGCGCAAAAGTTATCCGGTATGGCTTGAACACTGAGTTTGTCGCAGAGAGCCTAGCTTGTTTAAGAGCCGATGTCTGTAAATATCGACCAGAGGTAAGAAAAATAAAATTTTTGAAAAAGCTCAAAAAAGTTATGTCGACTCCCCTAGGTATTCTAGTAATGGAAATATAAATTTTAGTTTCATTGGATAAATATTTTGGCGATACGGCGAATGTCAAGTTCGGGCGATTGATGGCCTCCGCCAGACCGCTTTTTCGGGCCCCTAGACCGGGCTACGAAAAGACCACGATTTCAATCAAATTCAAGTGTCATTCAACCCAAAAAGCTGCTTATCGTATTAAAAGGGGTTTAATACACATACTGAGCCGTCATGTTCTTGAATTGATCGCAACTGGAATATTTTATGGAGTTTTAAATATTTACAAAATTTTAAGGCTTTTACGCGAGCAAAATATTGTCAGATTTCAAAGGCCTAAAATCACATCCGATACATGATTTCTAACAGAAAAAGAAATTATACGGTAAAAAGCAATCTCTAAGCTTTCAAAATATGCTTTCAAAACTCTGGGCAACATATGAAATGAATTTTTGGGAACGCAAAATTCACAGAGCACTTGAGTGTAATTTGACCTTTCTGACTCGATAGTCAAGTGGTTCGGCGCGACACAAATCATTCCTCCAACAAATGTTTCAGCAAAAATACGTTTAATTTAGGCAATCTCAAGTCCCACAGTGATACATAGATGCTTCATATACATTAGGTGGAAAGTTGTCAGCCGTAAAGAACTATTTCTCTGGCCTTCGGGTGCAGTAGTTGAACTCGCCTCGCTAATGTAAACATTTGGGTCAAGTTCTTATCACGAAACAGCGAAGTTTTCAAAATCTACACCAACCATCTATCCTGTCTAGTAGATAATCAGGTCTACAATTTGTTTGTTTGTATCTTGTGTCCTTGTTTCATTTCATTCCCACAATGAAACTGAGACATGCAAACTACAGAGCAACGAAATTCCCGCTCGCTCGACATGTCACGTCCCACATGAAACTTGATTGCGTTACGAAAACACGACACAGCGATTTTTTCTGAGTTGTGAAAAAAAATCCATTTCAATCTTACATGTTGTAGATATGCCATTTGAATGACCGACAATCTGATTTTTTTTTTTAATTTTTTACCGTGCAATTTTACCAGATTTGTAGGATTCCTGACGAAACGAAAAAAATCTTAGGACCGAAAATTAATCCCCCAAATTTTCAAGCCCTAATTTCTGCAAGCCTTGAAACTTTTCCGTGAAGGATCAATGTCAGGATCAGTAAATATTTGTGGTTGGCTTATTCATCGTACCATCCGCTGAATTTTACTTTTTCTCATCTGACAGTCTGAACTGCGCGGTCAACATTAGTCTAACATTGTACACGTGCGGTACTACACCAATCAGGTTGTTTTGAATACCCTTTGAGATTCCTACTCAAATCAAGCAGCCAAAATTTTTATTTTCCAAATTTTCTTATCACCAAAGAAATCCCGTGATGAAAATTTTCAAAATAAGAAAGAAATCCCTTTATCATCTCGGTAACTTCAACTCTCCCCTCCCCCTCCAAACCCCGCCTGGGGCCGGGCCTAGGGTCAGATATTGTTCTTTTTGGTTGTTGGTAGTGGTTCGACATTTTTCCCCCTTCCTATGCTTGTCCTGGTTTCTGTCAGTTTCGAAATATCCTAATGCGTTGTGCAATTGTATTGCAATATGCTGTATAAGGCTAGTGTAAAGCACATGTCAAGTAAGGACTCCTACGACGGTCTTAACATAGCGATTGCGGTGTCGATATTTATAGATTTTTGGACCGTCTTGTTTTACTAAGTTTACTCTAGTGCTGAAAATAAACCAGCATCATTGTCAGCTAGTACAATTGTGCTTGCTTTTGTGTGGCGATACAGCGTGCAAAAATGGAGCTTTGGGTGGGTGATCAGTGTGGCTCAAGTAATAAATAACCGAGCACACAGTACGTGCGCATAGGAGAGACCAACTGATCAGTTAAGTTCTACTTTACAGTCAGTTCTGCATCATGCAATTGAACTTGCGTAGGTGCCTGCACATCTTCGAACTCATTATAGAAGAATCAGTGTAACACGAACAAATCTTTATCTCCAACGCCCCTGGTTCGTTAGACACCTAAGGCTATAGGAAATAGCTTGATGACCTAGGGATACGTGACTACTGATACGACTAGTGGTGTGAGATATAAACAATAATAATAATAACAATAATAATAATAATAGCCAGAAACGCGCGCATTACAGTGTAATGCATTTATAGCTCTACAACCCTGGTCAAAACGTCTTGGGACACTTGAGGAAATTAGGCACAAAGACGCACTTTGCTAAATTAACTCATATTCTACCACTTAAAAAAGCTTGGGGATGTTGTTATAAGGGGCTATTTCTACTGTCCCCCTATCCCCCAAACAGTGTTGATTGTGTTGAATTAAAACTTGAATGCATAACGTCAACATTGCACCGAGGGGAAAGGGGAAAGGGAAGGTGCCTCAATTTGATCGTGAAAGTCATCAAAAGTTATTAGGCGGGATCACTTCAGGGAAGTAACATTCAAAGGGGAGGTCGGCTAGTATTCACCTTGTTTAGCCCCAAGTCCTGCACCCCGTCCCTCCCCGGCGATAAATAATGACGGGTCGCTTAGGTTATATCAGGACGGGGGAAATGTGTTGAACTAAAACAAACAACAAAACAAACAAACGAACAAACAACAAGGAAGAACACGTAATGTACATATCGCGGTTAGAAACGATCGGGGATCACAAGCCTGAGATCGGTAAAGCTGCATGGTGAGAAAATAATTGAGATTGTCTGGCACACCTAAAACTAGTCTTCTTTTTTAACAATTCAGCAATGTTTACGTAACGCAATCAGGTCTAAAACGGACGTGACACGTGACTTGTCGAGGGAGCGGGAATTTCTTTGCACTGTAGTTTCATTGTGGGAATGAAGTCAAACAAGGACACAAGGTACAAACAAACAAATTGTAGACCTGATTATCTACTAGACAAGATAGATAGTTGGTGTAGATTTTGAAAACTTCGCTGTTTCGTGATAAGAACTTGACCCAAACGTTTACATTAGCGAGGCGAGTTCAACTACTGCACCCGAAGGCCAGAGAAATAGTTCTTTACGGCTGACAACTTTCCACCTAATGTATATGAAGCATCTATGTATCACTGTGGGACTTGAGATTGCCTAAATTAAACGTATTTTGGCTGAAACATTTGTTGGAGGAATGATTTGTGTCGCGCCGAACCTCTTGACTGTCGAGTCAGAAAGGTCAAATTACACTCAAGTGCTCTGTGAATTTTGCGTTCCCAAAAATTCATTTCATATGTTGCCCAGAGTTTTGAAAGCATATTTTGAAAGCTTAGAGATTGCTTTTTACCGTAGAATTTCTTTTTCTGTTAGAAATCATGTATCGGATGTGATTTTAGGCCTTTGAAATCTGACAATATTTTGCTCGCGTAAAAGCCTTAAAATTTTGTAAATATTTAAAACTCCATAAAATATTCCAGTCGCTATCAGTTCAAGAACATGACCGCTCAGTATGTGTATTAAACCCCTTCTAATACGATAAGCAGCTTTTTGGGTCGAATGATATTTGAATTCGATTGAAATCGTGGTCTTTTCGTAGCCCGGTCTAGGGGCCCGAAAAAGCGGTCTGGCGGAGGCCGTCAATCGCCCGAACTTGACATTCGCCGTATCGCCAAAATATTTATCCAATGAAACTAAAATTTATATTTTCATCACTAGAATACCTAGGGGAGTCTACATAATTTTTTTGGGATTTGTCAAAAATTTTATTTTTCCTGCCTGTGGTCGATATTTACAGACATCCGCTCTTAAGTAGATACGTTGCAGCTGTCCCATTTGTTTACTTTGATTGCATGTTAGAGTTATGAACGCTTAACATTTGTAAAATTGCCAAGTTTGAAAGTGATACGTCCTAAGCGAGCCACGATATATCTCCGGAAAGTTGCGAAAATTCAGAAGTTTGTATGGTGGGGCCCACGCGACTTTCGGGAGTTCCATCTTCGAAAGTTTTCAACCAATCACTTTCAAAGTCAGCAATTTTACTAATTTAAAGGCATTTTTCTTGCGGAATTTACGGATTTTTACTGAAAGTTTTCTTTAGGCTGAAGCTACTGAACTCGCTCTCTGGGAAGAAGATTCGTTATCACTTCACAACATCAGATGTATATTGTTTCAAATTAATAACAGTTGCAAAATGAGATAACTTCTTGACACTGTACATGTGGCTTTCGAACCTAATTTCTTTTTTTTTTTTCACTCACTGCCAAAGGTATTCACATACACCACTTTCTAAGCTTTCAATAAAATACTGAAACAAGCTGGGAACCATGAACTTAAAAACACTACCCACAATACCATAAGGGCTTGTCGCGTGCACTTAAACCCGTTTTCCCGACAACTTTCCTCGAAACAGCTGTTTTACCTCGATCAGATGTCGTCAGGGTTTTTTTTTTTAAATTTTCAATATTAAAAGTTGGTTGTAATCACTCCTACTGATTGACTGGAGTTGACAAAGTCTTTTACTTCATTCTCTGTGTAGGTTATATAGCCAGCGAAGAAGTGGAGAGGGGCGAAAAAGAAAATTGGCCAGCGAAGCAAGCCTTGCGTAGCCTGGAAGAGAACTAAAAAGGCGAGGGAGCCTTTAGAAATTCTTTATATCATGATCTGATTGGTAGATCACTGACTGTTGTCAAGTGAGCGATGAATACCTGCGATGTATCAATTATTTATGCAAATTTCCTTCGGTGGAACACAATCTTTATTTTTAAACAAAGCTATTGTCTACGTTGTTCTTAATTGTCGATGGATGCCTTTAATGTCAACACATAATTGATAAGAGTCCACGAAACTGCATATAGATTCCATGTCTACATTGCTTGCAATCCAATAGGTTGGTCCTGCTTTCCTGTATACGAAGTGTTTTTGCAGAAAAGCTCCTTCGAAGCTCTCCTGAACTCCGTCAATCTAATTGCGTAGATCACTGGATTCAATATAGAATTAAGAAGATAAAATGTTGATGCTATCTTCGTAGGTGTGAACTCAACCCATAAGTAACGGTCTGAACTTATCGAGATACACATAATTATTACCCAGGGAAGAAGAGTAAGTGTGGAGGCAGCACTAACTATGAATAAGGTTACTGAAAGTTTTCTTTCTGCTGACATAACTGACCCTAACTGCTGGACATGAGCTTTTATAATAAATTTTGACATAATTATAACATGAGATGTTATTAGTACTGCAAGGGTAAGACAAATATAAATTACCCAGGGGTATCGATCTGCGAGGGGTACATCAATCATGCGACTGATTTGTAGACCACATGCTAGAGTCAAAGCTCCGAACCAACTAAAAATGATAATCTTATGGTAAATACCTTTCCCAACTAAGCAATGCTTAAATGGGTACAGTGTTGCGTGCAATCGCTCTAAAGAAATTAAAACTAGGTTACCCAGTGAAGCTATCCAACACATGTCAGAGATTATTAAATATACATGTAAAACCCCGAAGCCTGTTTTCGGTCTTTTGCTTGCTTTAAGAAGCAGAATGTTTTCAGGTCCTGAAATGGCTGCTATCAGTAAATCAGCCACAGTTAGGTTCATTATCAAGTACGTGTTGCGCCTGCGTAGATGGCGGCTCCTTACAAAGACGACGAGAGTGAAGGCGTTCATCATAAACATCATGATAAACTGAGTAAGCCACACTGCACGCCAGATGTCCATTGTCGCCTTAATAGATATCCTTTAAACAATTATTTCAGTACTGTTTTCCTTTCTGTTTAAATAGGATCTGGAATAAGAAAAAATAATAAGAAATTATTAGAGAATAAGTACAGAAATAAAATATATAAGCAAAGGTCTAGTTATACAGAAACAAGTAAAAAATAACGCGGGTAAGAACGAACGACGTTTCGGGATCATCCTGACGACAATTTCAAGTTCAAAATGATTGCTGATAAACTGAAAAAAAAAAAGTTTGGCTAATGATTAGCAAAAATGAAACATGCAAAGTCGCGCACTGAAAAGGTTTTGCTCGATTTGAGTCCGATTGGACATTTAGAGAAAGTATTATTTCCCTAAAATAATGTTCTTGACAAACAGTTCCCTGTCCTTCAGGTGGCTCCATATAGTTATTCATAACGATTCCTGAGATTAACCGTCCTCTTATGTGACTTTTTAGTTTCAGGATTATTAGAATATTGTAAGGCAGTAAAATAAGGGCTACAATTCGCTAATATATTTTGTCAGAAATTTTTGTTTTTACTTCTCCAAGCTTCATAGTTTCGTGCACAATAATAGCTAGCATTTTTGCATATTTCAAATGCATTGTTAGTTACTGCTGTTCACGTAAAAATTAAACTTGGAGACAATACCCTTGAACAATAAGATTTAAAAATCGGGAAAGCAGCTGGCCCGGATGCAATACCACCTGAAGTATTCAAGTTATGTGACTTTGACAACATATGTCTATATAGACTTCTGCAATCAAGCTCTGATAAAAAATGACAAACCTGATCTGTGGTCCTACATGAATATCATCCCTGTACACTGTAAAATGAAAAGAGCCAAATCGACCCCAAAGGCCAAATCGGCCCCAATTTCTCGAGGGCCGATTTGGAACATGCTGGGCCGTTTTGGACAGAAAGAGTCAAAACAGTTCTGGGTGGTACCAATTCGGCCCATCTCATTTCTGAATCGGCTACACTAAAAGCTACTTTGGCACTTCCTCTCAATTTGGCCCTTCCGATAGCCAAATTAAAATTCCCATTTGGCCCCAACAAGGTCTACTCCGAGCGACCGCCTTTTGCCGTCAAAAGGGGCGCAAGGAGACCGCGGTGTTCGGTTGAAGTAACCACAGTCACGTCTGACACAATCCAAAGTACGCTCCGTTTAGTCGAGTAAGGAACTAAGATAACTTTAACGTAGACCTAAAACCGTGACGACAGTCAGAGACTGTAACGTAAATCACGGTTTCGAGCGAACCTTTGCCTCGAGCGAAGGTGCAAATCGGAAACAAAACTACAGTCACGCTCCCGAACGAATGTTCTGACGTGATTTCAATATCGATAACATTACATGATGCGTCACGCAAACTAAACGCTGGGAGGGCGTTACAGTACAATATCCCTCGGTATTGATTGCAAACAAAGACCCAGCCATCATGTACATATATTTTCTGATTTATAAGTAAAGGTTTTTAAAATTTCGAACGCTTGCCACGCAGGCTAAAAATGACACGACATGTAAACAATCGAAAACATATTTTGGAACAATACACAACTGGTCAGCGGGCTGTCCCTAAGCACATGCTCTTTGGTGTTGTCCTTTTGGCGTCTATTTGAAAGTACTGCAACGGTTGCGAACATGCCAGTTTCTTTGGGGATCAGGAGTCTTGTATTATACTTCTCGACAGCATCAAAGGACATTCAAGGTGTTGTTACTAATTATTTTCGAACTGTGAGCCGTCGTTGATCCATCACTTCGCTCTTGAAGTTCGTCGTGAAGAATCGGAGACAGAAGCCTCGTGAGGCGCAACGGTTTTCAAGATGAACTGCACAAAATGATATAACAAACGTTCTCCAAGAATCAAGACTTTGCTGGAAAAAGCCGATAGTAAGACCAGGTAAGCCGCCCTGATTCGCTCTCTTTCTATCAAATGCAAAAGACTGAGCTATTTTAACCACGTTTGATGAAACAGAATTCAGGTCACTCAAGTCCACCTTGTCGGAAGGCTTTGAAGAACGGATGATTAGATGCTTTTAATTTTATTATCTAATGATAAGGAAATATTAATAAAGTGACACTGTATTCTGTAGTTAAGCCAGTGGAGGAGTTAAAAAGCACTTCTTCCATCCCCTCACTTTCCCCTATTTAAAACAGGGAGAATGACAAACATTTCTAATGAAAAAACCTTAAAGTCATTTCAACTAAAGAAGGTGGTAAGGATTGTGTGGTCTGGTTATACATTTACACTGTAGATTTCAGTACTTGTTTTGTTTTAAGTAAGGTTTACCTTACCAATGCATCATTTCTCTTCTCTGATAAATAAGTGCAAAATAAATGCATTAAAAATAGAGAAATTTAAAACCCTTTTAACCCTAAGATCAAAATTTGAATGCTCATTTGTTGCCCCTATTCATTTCCTACAGAAGTAGTGGGAAGAAGTTGATAAAATATCAAGCAATTTGTGTGATCATGTCCATAATTCTCATGAACACTCTGTTTTACAAAGCATTGATATTACAAGGAGAAATTTGATGCTGATCACTCTTAAGGCGTAAAGGGTTGAAAGAATAATGTGAATTATAATAATAAAGTTATGCACAAAATTAGGAAATAGAATTTTAGGTTGCAGAATTCTGCCTGTGTGATTGAGGTAACAGGGTCTGTCAGTCAATTTGCTCCCACAATTACTCAGAACTGTGTGTAAATAAACTTGGTGCTCCAAGTCAACCAGTTTTAATTTAATAACATTTCTCCTATGGCAGAAATAGAAAGGTGGGCATCCTTTTGGTAGTGACCAAGGTTCTGCGGCATTGATTGGAGTGCTAAGAGGACTTCGGGAGGAATTTATCACTATTGTAGAGGTAGGTGTTTTGGGAATACAATGTTTTTCCTGATATTGTGATACAAAATACCACAGGAGTGCTACAAACTCAACTGTACATTGAACCCTAAATGCTTGGGAAGCCCAGATACAAGTGGAAAGTCAGACAAAATTGAGATGCAATTTAGCATTTGTTATGAAGGTATCCCTTGGGGGCCATTCCCGTCACCAGACTACACCAAATCTCACAGAATAATAATGGCTACATAATACTTAATGAATTTTGATTTACAGCTGCAAAATTTCTTGATTGGTGAGAAATACATGTACTAAAATAATCTTCTTGTATCAGGACATGCACACTGTAATTACCTCCTCAATGATGTGTGAATGTATTAGACATAATTATGCTGTCATTCTTTTTCCCATAACATAAAGGAAGCATAATTTCAACAAACTATAATTTATACAGTATACCATACATGCATACCTGGAAACTGGAAAGAAGTAAATAACCAACATTTTTTGGACAATAGTATTGTTATGACCATACTGACTTTTTTATGTGTACGCACTGTTTGTTGTGTTTTGATTATTGTTTTTATCATTTCTAAAAGTACAACATTTGTTTTTATTGCAGAGGGATGCAGATGTTGACAGGAAAATTCATGATTTTGTTGTGACAAAGGGAGGCATTATTTGCCAGTTTCCTCAGAAGAAGATTGATGCAGTGATAATAATGCTTGGGTGTTTTTATGTATTTAATGTATCATACACCCAATGCAAAGCCATCTTGACTTTTCTAGATCAGGCATTGCCTGAAAATGGACAGGGGTAGACACTTGTCAATGTTTCCTCCCTTTTTTAATGACTTGGCAAATACCTCAGTTCTTGCTGAATGTTAACTCAGGACAACCTCGCAAGGTGTAGCCAAATTGTCAAAATGTTTTTCATGGAAGTTTTCTTTCACTCTTATAGACCAAGATTTGGCAAGATTTTTTAAACATAATATCTGTGGAGTAAAATATAGTTTAAAACATTTGCCAAGTCATTAAGGGCTGGGCTGGTTTACTAGTAAGATACAGAGTTGGAACTGTAATCAAAAGCATAGAGTGTTGATCTAGATATAACACTAACGGGGTATAATTACTCCAATTATGACTCCTTCACTTTTGATCTAGTGAAAACTATAAAGCATGGGAACAAGAATTTTGACTGGTAAGTGGTTTATCCTTCGACGATTACACCCCAGCTTAATCTGGTTTTCTACATCATAAGCAGAATCTGAAGAGTACAAAGTTGTGATGACTCCAATTCCATCAAGCTTCTAGTTATGACTTCCCTTGCAACTCTGATTTTTGATTTTCACTAGGTGATGAGTGCTCTGACTATGAGCCTGACTTTGTCACAAGTGAAAACCATCCTTCAAAAGGATTAGGTCAAGTCATTAAAGGCTCGCACTAGCAAGGTAGACAGAGTCGGAGTCATAATCAGAAGCTTGAGAATTGATATAGCTAAAGCATCTTAGTTCATTATTGCTCTTACAACTCTTTTGCTTCAATCTAATGTACATTGTCGGAATTCTTAGCAGGAGAACTTGACCAACTCTGACAATCTTTTATTTTTTTGTCAAAAGGGGAGTTATAAAAGAAACCTTAATTGACTCCAATTCTGGTGAGCTGTAATTGATGAAACCCTTTACAACTCCAATTTTTGATTTTCACTATAGGTTTTAAGTGTTCCTATGATGCTGATTATGATTTTGAGTTTGTCTTTTGTGAAAACCGTTTTAAGAAGTAGTTACTTTGATCGCACCGAAGACAAGTGTCTCTCTTGGCCAATTTAATTCCTCCAATAATTCTAAATGTTCAATCTAGAAAAGTTGAGATTAACCGAAGATAATATTACATAAATAGGTTGGAATACGCGTTGTTATGATGTACACAGATCACAGTAACTTATTCAGAACTGAATAAATGTTTGAAATAAGCCTTAGTTTGGTTTCATTATTTATCAATACCCTAATTAAGGGAAAAAATCTGTAGGCCCCCACCCAAATTAAAAAAACCATAATGGCCCGATATGGGGCTGAATCGGCTACTTTTGGAGGGGTAGTTTTTAAGAGGGCCAAAATTTGAGGGGGCTGTTTTGGCTACTGGAAAATCCAAAATGGCCCTAGTGTTTTCCATATTGACCCTTTACATGGTCTAATTTGGCCCCTATGCAAGGGTCAATTTAGCCCCAAATTTTGGTACCAAAACAGCCCCATCTCAGTGGGACTGAATTGGCCCCCAAACAGTACCGTTCTGGACTCACCCGTTTCGGCCCCATTTTTGGGGCCAAATTGGCTCTTTTCATTTTACAGTGTACTTAAATCTGGGGACTTGTCAAAGACCGATAATTACAGGGGAATCAGCCTGATTTGCATTATAGCCAAGATGTATAATCGCCTGATTTTAAACCGAATCAGGAGTGTAATTGACATCCGACTCAGAGTAAACCAGAACGGTTTCCGGCCCAAAAGATCTACAGTGGCCCAAATATTAACACTCAGAAGAATAATCGAGGGAGTTAAAGCAAATAACATTGAAGCTGTCATGACTTTTATTGACTTCAAGAAGGCATTCGACTCAATTCATCGGGGTAAAATGATGCGAATTCTTAAAGCCTATGGGATTCCACCTAACCTATTGCAAGCTATTGAGATGATGTATACGAATACAAAGGCCAAAGTGCTTTCTCCAGATGGAGAAAAAGAGATGTTCGACATCACAACCCGTGTACTGCAGGGCGACACATTAGCTCCTTTCCTGTTAAAATCGTGCTTGACTATGCTATGAGAAAAGCTATGGCTGGGAAAGAAGAAGAGTTGGGATTTACCATCACCCCTCGAAGATCAAGAAGACACCCCAAAGTAGTTCTCGCTGACTTAGACTTCGCAGACGACATAGCACTACTGTCGGATGAAATAGCTCAAGCTCAGGAATTACTGCTAACAGTATAAAAAGAGTGCAAGAAAGTTGGCCTTGTACTGAATGCTTAGAAAACAAAATCAGTTGCTTATAACATTGATGATCCAACACCATTACATACATCTGATGGCACTTATCTGGAATGGAAGGATGACTTCAAATATTTAAGGTCATGGGTTGATAACTCAGAAAAAGACATAAGCATAAGGAAAGCACAGGCTTGAGGAGCTTTGAATGGTATGACGAAAATATGGAAGTCCAATATGAGTAAAGATTTGAAAATCAGATTCTTCATAGCCACCATCGAATCAATCTTACTTTATGGGTGCGAGAGCTGGGCTCTGTCAAAAGCACAAGAAAAGTCGTTGGATGGAACATACACTAGGATGCTGCGAAAAGCTTTAAACATCCACTGGAGCAGCCACATACCAAACCAACAACTGTACGGAGATCTACCAGCAGTCAGCAACAAAATCGCCTCTCGTAGACTACAACTTGCGGGGCACTGTTATCGCCATCTAGAGCTAAGTACCCAGAAATTAGTCCTATGGGAGCCCACACATGGTCATCGCGGGAGAGGAAGACCGAATACTACCTATGTTGACACTCTTAAGAGGGATACTGGGGCATTCGAAGCAAGTGAGATTGCTTTACTGATGGCTGATAAGAGGCTGTGGAAAGATCTAGTGGTTGCCCGCCTTCGGGCGACCAAGTGAGTGAGTGAATAAGAGGCTTTCACTTGTAAACAGGAAACTTCCGATAAAAAAAAAAAAAAATGGCCAATCGTAGCCCTTTTTTACTACCTTAAAGTATATTAATAATATTGAGACTCAAACGTCTGCTAAAACGACGTTTCATAAGCAAGAATATTAATTTTTTTTCAAAAAATTCCATCTAGCGGTTTTACATTATTTGCCAATTTGTCAAAGTAGACCAAAATGTTAACAAACCGCTAGCAAGAGCGCTTCGATGCATAATAATTAAATCCTTCTTTCTATCAATCGACTGGACCTCTCTCTACGATCTTTCACACACATTTTTAAAGAGATTGTAACTACTATGAGGTCAAATTGCATGTCACAAGCGCTTTGTTTTCTGCAGATAACGGCCAAACTACAAGATTATCCATTTCTTACTGTATTTCTAATCATAAAAACTTCATCCCAAAATATCTCGATGACGCTCTTAAAGATTTCACTTAAATCTCACGAAAGCTTCCTTGAACGATCGTGGAAAAACAATTCCCAGTGCCGAGAAATACTGCTGCACGTAAAATAGGTAATGGGATCATTCCGTTGCTATGACAACTGCGATGTTATTGAAACCCTTATCATAACAAGTTTTCATCTTCATCTAGTACAACTGTGCTCAGCCCCGGAAATTTTCCAAAATCTTTGTTTATAGCAACGGAGTTTATTCTCAAACGTAGGAGGTATTGACCTTGAATAACTGCGCCGAGCCACAAGTGCAATAACAAGTTGGATTGTTTTTTTTTGCACGAAATGTTGCTAATTACGGACAGTTTTTTCATAAAATCAAATTTGCACGAACCTTTAAAAAATGTTTTCTCAGTGCGAGATATGGGTCTAGAAAATATTTTTTCGGTCATAATTAAGAGGCTATTGATTTCTACTTTTTTTTCCTTCAATTCCGACATTTAGAGGGACTTTTTTTCTGTATTTATGATGGATTGTTTAAATTAGCCATGATGATACTTTTATCTTGACTTGCGTGGTTATATTTATATGTCTTTCAAACCCTTGGCGATCAATCTCCAGTATACCCTCCTAATTAAAAGAACGCTTTATCTATGTAAAAGCCATTGGTAAACTAAGTAAATGCTAGAACAGCCAAGGATATTGCACCTTCATGCAGCAATCGATGCATCAAGAATATATCACCAACGTACAGCGAAGGCGGAAACGACCAATAGGAGCTTTCTTGATGATATTTTGATGTCGCATAAAACCCCTATGGGGACGGTTCAAAAACGGTTTTTAGGGAAGTAAAGTCTCACCATCGACGTGTTTTAGCAAATGAGAATTACATGGAAATTTCTGTAGACACCGCGTAGAAAGACTTTGCAACTTTATTCCAAAAAAATGTTGTCTTCGTATAGAAAGTTTCTAGAGAAAATGTAATATCGTTGTTCGAGCAAATGAGTATTACATGGAAATTTCTATAGATACCTGGTGGTCAAGATTAACTGCAGCTTTCGTCCAAAGCGTTACATGGAAATTACCGAAAACTTTTTTGGCAGAGAATTTCTGAATCAAACTGTCAGGGGCACCCAATGGATCTGTTCCTCAAAATATCTGTTTTCAGGCACATTTTTGCTGGCTGGGAGATGTGAAAGAAATAATAGTCCTTGGAAGGAAAGTGTTGCTGGGAAAAAGATAATTCAGGGTGTCAGAGGGGATTTGAAGTCTAGAATAGCTGCTACGGGTTACTTGTATGGGTTACTTACCACTCAAGATCTGAATTGTGCCCTATGAAACTTCCCAGTAAGTCAGGTTGCAGGTTGTAAGGTTACTGGCTGGTAACTTTTTCATCAGTCTTGCTGGCAGTGAGCAACAGATAATTTTTTTCCAGCAATCTCCCAAAATGCTTAAAATAGTCTCAGAAAACTTTATTCACGCTTTGTTGTTGTTTTTAGGTCTTTTTCTCAAAATTTCCCGTTGGGTGCCCCTGAACTGTGCGTTCAGGCAGCTGGGGTATACATGGAAATTTCCATAGACATGCTGCAACTTATACCAAAGAGTATTTAAAATTAAAAATCTGCCATTAGATATGTTCCATTGACAGGTTGCCAGGTTTTTAGACATAACATGACCATTATATGCTAGATGAGGAATATTTCTCTGATAATATTTAGTTGTTAACCACTTTAGTGTGGAGACGCATGTACCATTATCATGTCCTTATTGCGGTTAAACAAGGCTTCGACGAATTCTGTTATGAAGTTCTTGAAATAAACTTAATCAAACCATCACCATGGTAGTAGGTTTCATCAGAATAATAGCTTATAGTGTCTTATGTCTTAACATGGACAAATCACAGATAGCTATTAAACAAACTTTTCCACTTCGATGGAAAAGCTACTATCACATAGCATGCCCGTTTTCCAAATCAGCTACTTCAGAAAATCTGCACTTAAAAAATTACGTGTTTTCATGGTACTAAGAAAACAGCTGATTCCCAGCTCTAGTGCACGCAAGCCAGTCATGCAGAAAGATACTCATGTCCCTGTCTCGTGTGTCATGAGTGTAAATCGTGATCTTTGTTAAGAATTCAAAAGGGCTTTTGTTGATAACTCACTGCTTATTCTCATTGAAGGCAACCAGAACAGCTGTGCTGTAGTTTTTTTACAGGTCGGCGTTCTCGTGGCATCCAATTATGTCCTAAACACCTTCCCCCCACCCCCTTTTACTTCCTTGCTCCATCAGGACTTCTACAACTCTGGCGTAAAAGGAAAAGAAATGGCTGGCTACGCCCCTAAATGAAATCACCGCATGCCAATAACCCTTCCGCGGGTTTTTCAACTTTGGACACAGAACAGTTAAGGAAAATCCGTCGGCACTAGTGGAAAGAACGCTTAACATTTGTAAAATTGCCAAGTTTGAAAGTAATACTTCCTAAGCGAGCGAAGATATAGCTCCGCAACTGCGAAAATTCAGAACTTTGAGGAGCTGTATCTTCATTAGTTTTTAACAAATCACTTTCAAAGATACAAATTTTACTAATTTAAAGGGCATTTTTTTTAGCGGAGTTGACGGATTTTTTCTGACTTGTCCATGCCATAAGATGCAAAAAAAAAAAAAAAAAACAATTCCTTGGAAAGGCCTATTGTTGCGCTTGTGATGAGATATGATACCAAGTGACGGAGTGAAGTGAACTCACAGAAGTAAGGGAAAAAGAACAGTGGCGAATCCAGGGGAGGGGCCTGGGGGCCCGCTCCCCCCTTTATTTTTAGACCAAACAACTTAGGCCTGAAAGGCCCCTTTCCCCCCTTATCTCAGGGTCTGGATGACTGCCGCCTTACCCCCCACCCCCTCCACCTCCCCTTATCTGAAGGTCTGGATCTGCCACTGAAGAGTAAGTGTACACTTAAACGCGTTTTCCCGACAACCTTTCTCGAAATAGCTGTTTTACCTCGATGAGATGTCGTCAGGTTTTTTTTTTAAATTTACAATATTAAAAGTTGGTCATAATCACCCCCTACTGATTGATTGGAGTTGACAAAGCCTTTTGTTTCATTCTCTGTGTAGGTAGTGTAGCCAGCGAAGAGGCTCGGAAGTGGAGCGGGGCGAAGAAGAACATCGGCGAGGGAAGCAAGCCGAGCGTAGCCTGGAGGGGAACAAAAGGCGAGGGAGCCTTTAAACTTTCTTTGTATCATGATCTTATTGGTCAGATCACTGACTGTTGACAAGTGAGCGATGAATACCTGCGATTTATCAATTATTTATGCAAATTTCCTTTGGTGGAACACAATCTTTATTTTTAAACAAAGCTATTGTCTACGTTGCAGGGATCTTAATTGTCGATGGATGCATTTATTGTTAACACATAATTGATAAAAGTCCACGAAACTGCATATAGAGTCCATGTCTACATTGCTTGAAGTTCTATAGGTTGGTCCTGCCTTACTGAATACGAATTGTTTTTGCAGAAAAGCTCCTTCGAAGCTCTCCTGAACTCTGTCAATCTAATCGCGTAGATCACTGGATTCAATATAGAATTAAGGTGATAAAATGTTGTTGCTATCTTCATAGGTGTGAACTGAAACCAAACGTGATGGTCTGAACTTATCGCGATACACATAATTATTATCCAGGGAAGAAGAGTAAGTATAGAGGCAGCACTAACTATGAATAAAGTTACTGAAAATTTTCTTTCTGCTGACATAACTGACCCTAACTGCTGGACATGAGCTTTCCTAATAAATTTTGACATAATTATAACATAAGATGTTGTTAGCACTGCAAGGGTAAGAAAAATATAAATTATCCAGGGGTATCGATCTCCGAGGACCGGATTATTCAAGCGACTGATTTGTAGACCACATGCTAGAGTCAAAGCTCCGAACCAACTAAAAATGATAGTCTTATAGTAAATGCTTTTCCCAAGTAAGCAATGCCTAAATGGGTACAGTGTTGCGTGCAATCGCTCTAAAGAAATTAAAACTAGGTTACCCAGTGAAGCTATCCAACACATGTCAGAGATTATTAAATATACATGTGAAACCCCGAAGCCTTTTTCCCGTTTTTTGTTCCGTATATAAAACAGAATGGTGTCAGGTCCTGAAACGGCTGCTATCAGTAAATCAGCCACAGTTAGGTTCATTATCAAGTACGTGTTGCGCCTGCGTAGATGGCGGCTCCTTGCAAAGACGACGAGAGTGAAGCCGTTGATTATTAACACCATGATAAACTGACTAAGCCACACTGCAATCCAGATGTCCATTGTCGCGTTAATAGATATCCTTTAAACAATTATTTCAGTACTGTTTTCCTTTCTGTTTAAATAGGATCTGGAATACGAAAAAATAATAATAAGGAATTATTACGGAAAACAGACATGCAAAGTCGCGTACTGAAAAGTTTTGCTCGATTTGAGTCCGATTGGACATTTGGAGAAAGTGTTATTTCCCTAATGTTCTTGACAAACAGTTCCCTGACCTTAAGGTGATATAGTTATTCATAACGATTCTTGAGATTAACCGTCCTTTTATATGACCTTTTAGTTTCAAGATGATTGAAATATTGTAAGGCAGTAAATTAAAATAAGGGCTACAATTCCCTAATATTGTCAGAAATTTTGTTTTTACAACTGAGAGCCCCTCATTATTCAGGGTATTGTCTCCAAGTTTCATATTTTCGTGCACAACAATAGCTAGCATTTTTGCGTTTTTCAAATGTATTGTTAGTTACTGCTGTTCACGTAAAAATTAAACTTGGAGACAATACCTTGAATAATAAGAGGCTTTCACTTGCAAACAGGAAACTTCCGATAAAAAATTAGCGAATCGTAGCCCTTATTTTACTGCCTTTCAATTTATCAATAATATTCAGACTCAAACTTCTCCTAAAACGACGTTTCATCGGCAGGATTCTCATTTTTTTTCAAAAAATTCCATCTAGCGGTTAAAAAATTATTTGCCAGTTTGTCAAAGTAGACCAAAATGTTAACAAACCGCTAGCAAGAGCGCTTCGATACATAATTATTAAATCCTTCTTTCTAGCAATCGACTGGATCTATCTCTACGATCTTTCACACACATCTTTAAAGAGATTGTAACTACTATGAGGTCAAAGCCAATGTCAAAAGCGCTTTGTTTTCTGCAGATAACGGCCAAACTGCAAGATTATCCATTTTTTACT
Source organism: Porites lobata (assembly GCA_942486035.1). Classification (NCBI taxonomy): domain Eukaryota; kingdom Metazoa; phylum Cnidaria; class Anthozoa; order Scleractinia; family Poritidae; genus Porites; species Porites lobata. The sequence continues at coordinate 26,063 of CALNXK010000827.1, read as the reverse complement.
GTATTTCTAATCATAAAAACTCCATCCCAAAATATCTCGATAACGCTCTTAAAGATTTCACTTAAATCTCACGAACATCGAGGCTGCTATTGTTGGAAAAAGCTCCCCTGAACGATTTTGGAAAACAGTTCCCAGTGCCGGGAAATACTGCTGCACGTAAAATAGGTAATGGCGTCATTCCGTTGCTATGACAACTGCGATGTCATTGAAACCTTATCATAACAAGTTTTCATCTTTATCTAATACAACTGTGCTCACCCCCCGCAATTTTTCCAAATCGTTGTTTACAGCAAGGAGTTTATTGTCAAACGTAGGAGGTATTGACCTTGAATAACTGCGCCGAGCCACAAGTGCAATAATAAGTTGGATTGTTTTTTGCACGAAATGTTGCTAATTACGGACAGTTTTTTCATAAAATCAAATTTGCAGGAACCTTTAAAAAATGTTTTCTCAGTGCGAGATTTGGGTCTAGAAAATATTTTTTTCTGTCATAATTAAGAGGCTATTGATTTCTACTTTTTTTTTTTCAATTCCGGCATTTAGAGGTACTTTTTTTCTGTATTTATAATGGATTGTTTAAATTAGCCATGATGATACTTTAATCTTGACTTGCGTGGTTATATTTATCATGTCTTTCAAACCCTTGGCGATCGATCTCCAGTATACCCTCCTAATTAAAAGAACGTTTTATCTATGGAAAAGCCATTGGTAAACTAAGTAAAAGCTAGAACAGCCAAGGATATTGCACCTTCATGCAGCAATCGATGCATCAAGAATATATCACCAACGTACAGCAAAGGCGGAAACGACCAATAGGAGCTTTCTTGATGATATTTTTATGTTGCAAAAAACCCCTATGGGGACGATTCAAAAACGGTTTTTAGGGAAGTAAAGTCTCACCTTTTCCTGATAAGATTACTTGAGGTATATTTATGCATCCTGGCACACCTGATATATAATATATTGAGTCAGAAGAAGGGAGTTTTGCTGGGTTTCAAATCACGTGTCTAATCATACACCCGAGATGTTTTTAGTGATATTCATACACTCTATGCAAACCGCTTTTTACAAAACGAGGCGTAACCGAATTTCGTTAGCCTGCGTAGCAAGCGTTTTCAATCGAGTTATTGCGCGAAAGTTAGAGCGGAAGCAAAAAAAAGGTTGAAGGGGGAGGGGGAGGGAAGAAGAGGAAACGCTTGCCCGCAAAACCCACGATTCTGGAAAACGCCCCTTGATATTTCACGGTTCGGTTCATTTGTAAATTGACAGCTCGTCAAAATAGAAACATAACGAACAGATTACCCCTGGTTACCAGATTTGTAAAATTACTTTGTTCTCTAATAGAACACGTTGCAGGCGATTGCAAGAAGTGTAATAAACAAGATTTACGATAAAAGAAAGTAAAAATATGAATGATTGCTTGATTGTTGCGGAATTTCTTGTTTTTTATTATGTGGCTTTATCTCGTCTGAAACCTTGTCGACACGTCAAAAATGATTTGTCTGGAACAATTCCCTCCGCCGGGTATAAGTTTTGCAGAGCGGCTGCTCTTCAGCATTTGTCGAAACGTTCTCTACAATAGATGCCAATAAATTTCCAGTAAACAAAAAGAATCTTTTCTTTTCATTTCAAAAAGCTGACAAATCGCTTGTCCATGGGGGCTTTAGCTAGTGTCGAGTACCGATGTTCTGATTTATGTTGATGTTATCTCCAACAAACAGTCCATTTTTTCCAGTCAGATCTGCACGACGTCATTCTCAATAAATTGGCCTTCCCTAGTCTCTACTGCTCGATCTCCAATTATACTTTGAAGATTCTGATCTCATAAACCTTCGCACAAACACGATTCAAATAAATATCAGTCCAAAGCATTTGTAATCTGCGACCACAAATCAGATGAGACCAGATCTGTGACGCACGAAAACAAAGCAAACCTGGTTTGATTGATGTTTCCAATGATAAGTAATCAACACTACCCGCACCGCACCAATCAGAAGCTGCGTTCGTGGGCGAACGCAGTTTTTCAAAATCGTGGGGTTTGCGGGCAAGCGGTTCCTTCATTCCCCTCCCCCTCCCCCGACATTCATTTTTTTTTTTGCTCTTGCCCCAGTTTTCTAGATGAACCTCGCGAGGAAACGCTTGCTACGCAGGCTAGAATTTCGTAAGTCACAAAACTAACAAATTATAATTTAAGCGAGTCCATGAGAAATGAGCGGAGATATAAGCATTATTCGCAAGTTACATGCTTGATGACGAGATCACCTTTAATTTTAAAGTTAGCATAATACATTGTTATCCAAGCAAGATGAAACACTCTCAAAACGTTCATTTCAAAGTAAAAGGGAATTGTTACAACATGTCGCCATTTTTTATACAATGTGCGAAACTGTTTTATAAATTTCAAATTCACTACGATGTTTCATTAAACTTGAGGCAATACATGCCGATTTCGAAAATGAATAGTTGCGTTGCGGACTGTACCAGCCTTTTAGTGGCAGTGAAAACATGCAACCGAGTTGTTCATACCATCGATCCCGGAGGATGATTTTTTTCATGTCGGTACATTGTAAGCTATATGATATTTTTAATAGTAATGTAGATTAGCCTCACTTTCTTTACCGACATCCCCGAGCACAATAACTGTTAAACCGATTCCCTTGTCAAGACACGAACCAACAAGCATTTTTTCTCGAAACCCTGAACGAAAACATTAAGGCGAAATTGAAATGTGCGCCCATAATATCATAGCCAGCCGCCTTTTTTTTAGAAAATTCTCTTGCGACGAAAAAAATAACAGCTGCATTTTCATTTGAGCGAGATAAAAGAGAGAAAGCGAGTAAATTAAATTAAACTTACCAACAGTCATTCTTGTAACATTTTCTCCACTTCAGATCAGGAAGGTTTGAATGATCACACTTCAAACAGTCTTGCAATACTCTGCCGGCATAAACCGGACGTATTCGGTTGAATCGGTTGATAAACATTAGATGGCGTTTAGATGAGGCCATTAAAACTTGGTGGTAATTGCGCCTACAGATCGATTAGAATAGTATTAAATGTGGTAATAAACCGATTTTCCGTTTTTATTAGTTACAGGCCTTGTGCCGGAAGGAAGTTGTTTGACTTGTTTTCTTAGTCATTTGCATGAGTATGCAAACTCAAAAAAAGTGGAAGGTAATGAGCCATTGAGAGGTGAATTGGAGAGCATGGTCAACTGGGAAAAGCCAATAGAAAATGTCTACAGATCGATTAGAATAGTATTTAATGTGGTAACAAGCCTCCGTATTTTCTTTTGTCAGTAGTTACGGGCCTTCTGTCGGATAGTAGTTGTTTGACTTGTCTTATTATTCATTTGTATAAGTAGAGGGGGTTATTGGAGGGCATGGTTTATAGCTACATGTATAACAATAAAGAAAAGAAATAGAGTGGTTTGAATTTATCCTCCAGTTAGTTTTTAAATTTTGGCTAAAAAAAATATTGCTTAATAAAAAACAGTTTGCGCGTAAATAAATATATCAATGAATTAATCAACAATAATGTAGCTTACCAGTTTGAAAACATTTAAATGGCCAGCTGTCTGAAGACAATAAGTCTTAAACAAGTCAACGAACAAAACTTACAAAGTTCTGTTTAAGAAACCGTCAGTTTTGACGCGTTTTGGCCCTGCTGTTGTACATTTTCTGGGGCGTTGGTCTTTATAAAGCGAAAATGTACATGACATTGACGAAATTAAACAACAAAAAGGCTGCCATGTTCGTGTCCCCATCAATTTCTGTGGGAGTTAAATTTTTTTATTATGTAAATGCCTTCTTTAATGTTCCAAATTTGCATAGATGCTGATCACGTGAACGGAAATGGTTTACTAAAACAGGGAACGGGGAGTACGGGAAAGAAGCACGAGGAATGGGAAAGCAAAAAAGGGAAAAAAAAGACAACTGGAAATGAGCCTACCGATAAGGTTAGAGTTCATGTTCGGTTTTGTTCCTCTTTTTCCAAAAAAAAGTTATGATTATCCTGTCTATACCCTCGTTAGCATGATCAAGTGTTCTTCATCTACAGTTCAAATGTATTCCGGAGCGGAATGCAAATGAACCAGCCAAAGTGTTTCCCTTAACTTCTTTTTCGTTTTGAGGCAAGAAATTTTAAATGGTAAATATATCGAATACTAGTTTGAAGGTCTTTAAAGCTCTTGCACAGCTCGCTGATTTGCCATTTCCTTGGAAATGTACCCACCTTTGAGTCTATGTCCTGTCTTCTCAAAATATAAGAGTAATCTATAGATTTAGCCAGGGCTAAAAGCGAAGCTTCCGTTTCTGTACTTATGATAAAAGCAATGAAATTTAAACTAATAACATGAACTTTAAGCCAAAAAGAAATAAAGAAATAAGGAGCCTTAGGCGTCAGTTCACCTTTAGAGGGAGGGGCTAAATGATTAAGAAAAAATATACCAAAGTTATTTAATAACTATATATGAAAGTCATACCATACAAGCTTGATATTTTTCAGGCTTTCTTTTCGCATCTACTTTCATATAAAAAATATCCCGCATATAAACAAACCTGAGTTGAAAAATTGAGAAATTGTAGGTCTCTCTAGTAGCAGCAATTTACACTCGGTTACGATTTCTAGGGTTATCATTTCTGTCTTAAAGAGAAGACGAAAATTATGCCGACTTAGGAACTTTAGTGTTCCCGTAAGCACATTATATTTTCTTTCCTTTACTCGTTTTTTTTAAACGGGCCGGGACGAACAGTTATGTGTAGCCTTTACATTTATACAGCCTCACAATATCTGATGGAAATTTTACCGTAAGGTGTATATTTTCTTTGAGGACAGACATAAATAGGAAAGTCCCGTGACCTGCAATTTGCGAATTTACTACAAACAACCGTCTATAAGAAAATTTATTATATGGCTGAGTCTGTTTTCGTCATGCGATTGGTCAATTTGCGGTCCGTAACTTGCTTTGTAAAGAAAATGCTCATTTCGGAGCTCTAAATTTCTTTACCTCGGAAAAAAGGTTTAAATAAAGTTATAAGACGCCTGTCAACCTTGAGGACTTGGATGTTGACTTTGGCCTTCAACATTTTAAACTGTGTTTATTTGTAAACGAAGGCGATGAAGAAACTAACTCGTAATCTTATCGAAGAGGATTCTAGTCAGTGTTTGAAAATTTTATCGCAGTAGACAGTTAAGAAGACGAAAATCGACTGGCAGAGATTCGAGATGTTTTGCCTAGGAGAAATGAGTAATTCCTTCGACAAATATGATAACAAACATCTACAAAAAATACCTGCACCCGATCATCTTGACAAGCTTCTTTGCCATTTGTGGTGTTTTTTCAAAGACCAACGAAAGAAAGACAGAAGCGAGTTCGGGCCAGGCACAACGTCCAGTTTTCAAAAGACTCAGCGTCACACTAACGAGTAAATATTTACAGTGCTCTTAGTTTTGACCGAATAAATTTTAAAATATGTCTGTAAACCCTAGTTTTGACCGAATAAACTTTTTCAACATGGCGAATTTGTTTTTACTTTCTCGGAAAGCCTTTGTTATGTGCTATAATTGTTTTCGTGCGCCAACAAAAACTCGTTTTCTTCCATCGATTTATGGCCCGCGCGCGCGCTTTGCGCTTGGGCCATAAATTGATGGAAAAAAACTCCGTCAGGAAATTTACAGTACGGACCGAAAACTCGGCTAATAAGAGGTATATATGTTTTTATAAATCCAGGTAAATATTATCTGCCACTTTGGAAAGACGAAACGACACTACTGAAACTGCATGCTCAACTGACCTATAAACAAAATGGAAAACAATATTACAAACAAACTTTGTAGTTCTGTTGTGTTGTTTACGTTGTGCTCGCTAAATTTCATAATGGAAATTAACAAATGGCAAACAGCCAACGAGCAAGGACAAAAGTTTTCCTGGTTTATATTTTTACAAAAAGGGAAGGCAAACAACAAGTCTGTTACTTTAAGACTAGCAACACCAGCTTTTATAACAATGCCTACAAAAATTCCTTGAACAGCGATGCGATATATCACGTCTACTACCATTACTTCACAACTGGCGATTGGGGTTTCTTTCGTAGTGAGCCGACAAGGCTTTGCTTTTTGCTTGGTCACGCGTTTGTTCATATTCCAGGATCAACCTAGTATTCTACCCCCCCCCCCGACTTTGACTACTTGCTGACAACAAGTCAACAAGTCTGTTACTTTAAGACTAGCAACACCAGCTTTTATAACAATGCCTACAAAAATTCCTTGAACAGCGATGCGATATATCACGTCTACTACCATTACTTCACAACTGGCGATTGGGGTTTCTTTCGTAGTGAGCCGACAAGGCTTTACTTTTTGCTTGGTCACGCTTTTGTTCATATTCCAGGATCAACCTAGTATTCTACCCCCCCCCCGACCTTGACTACTTGCTGACAACTGAAGCCTTCTTTTCATTTCAGTTAAATTTTATAATTATCGTGTTCTTGTACTGTCGCTACAAAATGAAATATAACTGCTCTCTTCTTTTTTCGGATTTTTAAAACTGAATTGTTTATTTGCTTTTTCGTCGAGGAAAGTGTCGCAGCGCAAAGGGATTCATCGATGGTTGCGTTTGTGACAGTTCATGCAGGCTCTTACGGCAGACAACCGGTAAAATCTTTCAGTAAAGATTTCACATTTCTAACTGTTCTTGTTCTTCCACTGCCACCACGAAATGAAAAACAGCTGGTTTGAGGAGGGCTTCGCCACGGGATTCAAGTCGAACATAAAGGCTTTTACAGCAGAGTACAGGAAAAGTTTCGGGCCTCACTTACTCGCTTACTCAGGAGCTGCATCCAAGGTGAGCCTGAGTAATTATTACAGTTTTGTCTCGTTGGAGTTGTTTTGTTTTTAAGTCAGGCGTAATTATTCATGTCATGGCATGTAATGAAGAATTGATGTCAGTAGAAGAGTTCACGCTTATAGTTGCATCATGAGTAATCAGGGCAAGATGGCGGGAAATTAGAAGATTTGTATTAGAATTCAAAGCCAGCAAATTCTCCCAGAATTCATACATTTGATGCTTTCCCTTTGAAAAGGTTAACTTTTTGCGAGTTCAAGGAAACAATAGACTAAATTTGGAGTGCCAAGAAGTCCGTGATCAGTGTTTAGAAAACCTCTGTAATTTTAGTACTGTCGAATCACAGAAAATGTATGCGAAAACCAAGGTTTTCTTAAAACTGATCACGGACTTCTTTACACTCCAGATTTAGTGTATTGTTTCTTTGAAATTGTAAGTTTCTCTTTTCAAAGAGAAAGCATCAGATGTATGAATTTCTATGGGGTTCAGGGGTAAGAATTCTTTGGAAAACTATTACTATGATCGAATTTGATTGACATTTTTTTTTTGTTTTAAAATCAGTTAACTATTTGCTTTTAATTAATTAAAAGCATATCGATAGACGCTTCTCTTTTAGCCATGGCTAAATCTATATATTACAATTATTATTAAACAAAGATGAACTTTGCACTTGAGAGATACTAGGGCCATTTATACGAGGAAAAATAAGACGCGTCTTAAATAAGACGCGAACTTTCCGTATAAACGGCACAGTTCGTCTAAAATAAGACGCGGCTTAGCTAAGACGCGTCTTATTAGATAAGACATGCTCGTATAAATGGTACAGTTCGCGTCTTATTTAAGACGCGTCTTATGTAAGACGCGTCTTATTTTTCCTCGTATAAATGGCCCTATTGTTATTTGCCACACAGTTAGCTTACCGCCCCATGAAATGGGTGTAGCAAGTGCTGCTGACAAGGTGTTTTTACACAAAAGTTAAGTATGCAGCTCTTCTAGATTAAGAGAAGTTAAAAGTATACATGTATATCAGAGGGTTCAATATGAATCAATCCAATTTTCCCCTTTCAAAGTCGCCAAAACGAATTCGCGTGTTAAAAGCAACGTAGCCAGCGAATATTAACATCGTAAGGCAGAGTAAAGGGTAAAAGGTCAAGCATTAAATTCAGGTTTCGAGGCATTTATCGAAAACTGAAAAGGATAATTCTCTGGATTCCGCACGAGTCAGCTTAACCGCGAGGAAACCATAATTGATTATATTACCTCAACCAGGAAACTATATTCTATATTCATTAGAATACCGGTTGGTATCGCCACGTGGAGTGTTAATTAACGTTTTCTTTTCTTTCATTTATATATCAATAACTTTTTTTCACCACTCTAATCGATCTGATAAATCCCAAATCGGGTGAACTGAAAAGTGTTTTAAAGTTTCAATTTAATTTTTTTTGACACTCTCGTAAGTCTGACGTAGCTGAAACGTGTGCCCCATATTTTAAAACAAAACTGTAACAAAGCAAAACATCCCCCGATGGTGTGGCAATGAGCCTTAAAATCCTAAAAAAAAAAAGAACCTTAATCAGCTTCATCAAGTTTAACAAGCAGTCCGTCAAGAATAATGATCCACGTTCCTTTGTAAACCACTCAATCTCCTGGTTGCTAAACTTAGGGTCAATCTCAGAGGCAGCAGCAATTGTCTGTAGTCCAACCTTATAGCTATCAGGGTTGATATACAGTTGAAGAACAACTTTGGCATTAAAGGCCTTCTTCGTCACAGGGTTAAGAAAACTAAACAGCAAAAAAATATGTTTTAAAAATTAGCAATTTCAAGACGATAAAATTAAGCACCAATGTCCTTCTAAAACAACCATCTGCGGTGTTCAATTAGCATGACGTCATGGCAATAATTGGTACGTAAAAGACTGCTACTAATAATAAATGATTTTAAAGATATTTAGCCTGACACTGGTCTTTTCGGCAGCAAAACTTAAAAAAGACAATCGAATCATGTAGAATTTAGGAAATTCAAGTCATCTACCCTTGTGTTATTGAAAGAGGCTGAGTATGATGAACCGATCGAGGAGAATGCTATCGTCCGAAGTGGCTAACAGTCTCCAAGATCAGCATATTTCTTCATTGCACGAATGGCGAATTGAAAAATTGTTTTATTCTTCATTCAAAATATTTCTAAACTCTTTACAGGCTTACCTCCTCGTGGTATTTCTGTAAAACTTTAGCCTATTATATATCTCGGCAAGTTTTCAGAATAGAAACATATAATTTTTTCTTGGAGATACTCCTCAAAAAGTAAATAGCATCAATCAAGCAACATGTTTTGCGTATTCTTGCACTTCCTCCCTTCAGTTTTAGTCAGAAATTCAGCTATTTCGTCTACACATAGTCATCGACACCATTTTTTAGTTCATTATTGCCCAAACAGCCTCGTGGTCAGAAAATATACCTTCGATCAAGCTCGTTTCTACGCAAATATACTATACAATGGATGGCAAATTGCTCGTATCTTTCAAAATTAGTAAACATCGGCTGCTTATGAAGAATTCGCCGGGGGATTTGAGCTAATAAAAAACTGCGAAACATTTTGAATGAATAGTAGTAACCTTATCTATAGGGTATAGGAAAGTGGCATAATGTATATTAACTGCTTAAATTGTATTGTTGTCGATGTTGTTATTGTTTGTTGTTCACCTAGATTTCTCTGCCTCCTCTCGACAACCAATAGGGTACATGTGACTACATAAATATTGTATGCAGAACAAGAGCACGTAAAATAACAACTGCAAACGAAGATATAAACAAGGACCTGACGCAAAACAAGTACAAAAAGTCAAAAAAGGCTCACCGTTTAGGTTTCGCGTAGGTGTTACGTCCTGAGTAGCGTATACTCGATGAGACGAAGATTTGCTTTGTACCAAATCCCGAAGGTTTTCTCTTGTCATTGAAAAGTCCCTCCTCCTTGTTTAGCTTTCTTCCTCCAAGCGCTACATCTCCCACATAAAAATCGACTGGGGTTAGCGCAAAGACACAAGATTCATTGCAATGATAGCTTTTTAAAAAAATTACAATACTACTAGCTTGAGAGAAAGCTTTTTATTTCAGTATAGCGAGATGTACACGCCATGGGTACTAGAGGCTTGAACACAGGTAAAAAAAGACTGGCAATTTCCAAGCTGGTTTGCAGGCTATGACAATACAAAATTGCTGAGAGTTTAGAGTTATCTCATCTAGCTGAGGATACAATAAAGACGAAGACGCAAAAGAGGCCTCGAATTTCCTTGCTATAGTCTGGTGTTACGCTCACCATAATTATATCTTTGATAAACAAACTACAGCACCTACATGTATACGTTGCAGTTAATTTGTTTTTATTATTATTTCAGTTAATTTTTTATTTTTCCTTTGTTTCAAATTCACTAGCAACACTATACCATAGCCAAAAACAATGGAAAAATAAAAATTATCTTAGATAACTACAACATATGCATTGAAGCACGTACATAAACAGTGATGATTAGCAGGGGGACTTTGCATTTGGGCACCCAAAGACACACCTGGTGTAAGAAGATCACCGCATTCCAAAATTGCCTTGACACTATCAACTCTTGTGCCATGGAATGCTGCGCCCCAGTTATTGAACACATTCAAGGCAAGAGCTCTGTGGTGGACCCTAAAAATAACCATTACGTACGGAAAAGGTAATTGATTTTGTCTATCCTACACTTTCGCCGTAGAGGTATTCCTTCATCTAGGCAGCAATTATAAGCTAATAAAGGGTTGCTCTCATAACGGAATGAACACCGTTATTTCTGAAATTTATGCGGTATCCAGGTGGCATATCCGTATTACTCGAATAAAACATATTGGTAAAATCCAATTAGTGGTCTATTATCAATGCTGCGTTCTGATTGGTTGAGCTACTACTATACTATATGTTATAGCCCACTAATAGCGAAAAACGCCCGCTTTAAAAACCAAAACAATGGCGGCTAAATCGCGTTTTGCTAGCTAAAGTTGTTTTGTTTCGATATTTATGACCAACTAGTTGGATTTTACTAAAACAATTATTCCTCTCGCCTTCATGGCCTCTGAGTCAATTGACTTATTGACTTAGAGCCCATTCGGGCTCGAAGAATAATTGTTAAATAACCTCCTAAAATCCGAGAACGATGAAAAGAAAGCTCTCAGTCTAGGCTTCGTGAAAAACACTGTACTATAACCAGTCAAATAAATAAAGTTTCGTTCAAGAAAATATCTACTCAGCTTTATGATGTTACATAAAATGTTCCAGCTTAATATATACATTTAGCCAGGGCTAAAAGCGAAGCTCCAATTTTAATAATAAATTTATAATTTAAATCAAACAATAAACTTTTAATCCACAAATCATTTAACTTAAGGGCACATTCATGTGACTTTTGAGGGAAAGGCTAAGTTATTTTAGAGTGAAACATCTTACATCGAATTGATAACCTTATATGTACACCCAAAAAATAGCAAACATCTTCGATCACATTCAAGATCACAGTAGATTAGGCCTCGAAAACAAATTCTTGGAAAACAAATCACGCCAAATTTTTTTGCGTTCGACAGGTTTACTTTACAAATTCTTGGCAACAAATCTGGGGTGTTTAAACCAACCTTTTATAATTTTTTATACACCACATTTGAGGTGAAACAGTACTATTTATCATACAGAGCTAGGACAGAATGCGGTATTTCACAATTTTCCAAGACAAATTGCACTCAGTCAATATTCAGGACGAGCCAAACCGTTCAAAAATTTCAGAAAATTTCCAAAATCACCCATACGGCCAGCTGGTTCTCGTTTCTATAGTGCGAGCTGTCAGTGTGGTCGAGTGTTTGAATGAACTTTAACAGAGTTACGCTTCAACATAATAGCGAATTTATTATTATTTGTTTTGTTATTTAATGGTTTCAGTTATAACGATGTGTAATCTTATAAAGCGTTTGATACGCGCGACATTTTTGAGTACTCCTGCAAGCGATGGTCATGAACGATGAAAACAAACGGCACGGACAAGCGATTAAAATTGCAAGAGAGACTACTAACAATCAAAAAAAGAGATATAATTCCGTGAAACATTTACAGAGACAACAATTTTCATTCACGAAGACAAGTATTAAAGTGTCTCTAAAAATCCTGAGTCTTTAAGCGTAAAGCTTAAGTTTATGTTTTAGCCGGCTTCCCGGCGCGGTGTTTACTGTTTTTGAAGGTGAACTCCTCGAAGCAAGAAAATCGCTCAAAGTTTTCTTTCTACAGCCAAATTTATAACTAAATATTCTTCGGAACGTTTTCTTTCTATTTGTGGTGAGCAAATATATCTGAAGGCTTTTTAAAGTTCTGTAAGCTTATATCAAACCTGATACTAGGTCAGATCATTGACTCAAATCCTGCAAACGTGCATAAACTTGCCGCATAAACTGTCAGCGTGAACTGTGCAAGACTTCATGAAACACAAACATCAAATACAATAATTACTTAGGCTTACCATTCGAGATTCAGTTCCTGGAAGCTAGCAAGGGAGGCCACAGTTGCTTGAGACTTTTAAACCCTCTTACGCATAAAAGCAAGGTGAAAAACGAAAACGATGCCCTCTGAAATCGAATTACCGAATTTTGACAAGCGACACATTTCTCAACCAAAACCAAGTAAACAAACCAGCCATGAATAACAGAAGACTCTTGATAGCAGCTGTATTTCATTTTGTACCTCCAGAGGAAAAAGACAATTAAAAACATCACAAGCTGACACAAAACTCTGTCAGCTTCAGCTGTCAAAGTAAACTACTCTCAAGATGCTGAATAATTTTTCTGCATTAACTCACCTGTCAAATTTTGACCAATCAGAGTAGAAAAATTGGACGTAGAGGGTGACCAACGCGTGAGCATGGTAAGATAAGGTCTTCCCCGCCTGCACTTTTAAAAAAACTGGATGAATTTTCGCTTCCGAGGTCAGTTTGAAATCAAAATCCTAATAGTGCGGGGCCATAGTGACATAAACATAACATATTTGATATGAATCCTTGAAAAAATAAACTTGAGCCTGCGATCATTTAAAACTGGTAATTTGTCAGCGGATAACTTTAAAAAAATACTCGACCTCGATGGGTCGATACTTGAGCCCGCGGTACGGTCAGGTGATACTGGTCAGCGGATGCCCTGTTTTGATAGCTGTCAATTGATCACAACATTGATTGCAGCCTGTGCAATTAGTTTTCTCTTGGGCTCCCAAACTAGCTAAAAGTGTGAGAGTAAACATTGGTTTCCTGTGGTGCGGACGGACGGCGGTCGGTCGGTCGCTGTACGGTCACGTGATTACCAAATTTTCTGGGATGGGTAAATTGACTTAGCAATGGGGCTCCGCCCACGCGCGCGTGGAGCTCCGCTACAAAAAGCGTTTTTGACTTACTTTTAAAAGTCTAAATCGACACCATCCTACGGGAAGACCATAGGTCTTTGGCGGTTTTCCTCGACTGTAATAAAGACTGTCGCCTCGGGCGTCGTGACATTTCATACAGTAACATCTATCGTAGTTTTGGTCAAAGAAAACATCTGGGAAAATAGAAACAAATATTAATCAATACCTAAACCATTACAAGATACCTATCATTTCGCCTTGAATTGCAACACGTTTGTTTTTACTCTTTATCTTGGTACTTTTAAAAATACATGACGCGTAACTTAAATATTAATAGCATTCATCTCAATAATTGCTTTGAGCAAGTAATTGCATCACATTGTTAGCCTAGAAATATATTATGGAGTGTCCAGCAATTTCCTTAAACTGTTAAGTCGAGTCGTACCTGACAGTTCAAGTGATAACTTAAACCTGCGACATCTTTCCTGGTAGTCACACCCTGTTCGCCTTTGCATCTTAGTGACACCTACAAAATATAAGGACCATTCTCACGGCCTCTACACGTCTCCGACAAACATGCAGTTAAAATAATTGCGAACAAGTTTATGGAATACCATATCTAGTGGACTCTTTACCGTATAGGGGGTAGGCAAAAATCTTGTAAGGGTGTCACATATGTTCATACATGGTGCTAGTCCCTGGGATGCAGTATAAAAAAAGGTGATTTTTTCTGACAATTTTGCTGTCAAGCACTTTCAAAAATGTGTAAAATAAGAGGTTACCTTCTGTCGTTTGGGGCCTCTTTTGCTCTAACCCGAGCCGTTTCGCTGCTTCTTGAATCCCAGGTTTGCCATAATTTGCGCGCAGGTGCGATATGATCTGTCCTTTGCCTCTGGAGCTTTTACTTGAAATGACCAGAAGTGATTTGAAAGCTTTCTCTTTTTCAGTGACTTTTCCTTTAGCGATGAATGAAAAAAGCAATGGAACAACATCTCTATCAAGCATAGTCTCCACGTTTCTATTATTAAAAAGGAAGGTATCCAAAACTAATTTGATTTCTTGAGCTGACAATGCTGTCCCCATCGACTTGCTTCGTAGGTCTGGTTGATCCAGTGCATTGCGAAACATTCCAACGAAATAACTTAATACCTAGAGTCAAAAAAGGAAGCGATAATAATAAGTTATTGCAGCAAGGTTGGGAATTTGGTTTTAAGGAAAAAAATACGACGTAGAATGGAAATACAGTTAAGGGATTGTCTTCACCAAGTTTCTCTACATTGTTTTCCCGTATCTTTAATTGAGTTCGCACGTTGTTAAAAGTTAACATTAAAGAACTGAAAGTTTCTTACAGAGATAAATAGCATTATAGGACGTTGTAATTCCCATAAAATGTCTAAAATGTAATCAAGGCTCCTCAAAAATCAAAAGTTGCTCAAAATGGCAAAAGTTGCCTTAAAGTTGCTCCAGAAAGCGAGGGTTGCCAAAAAGTTACCGAGCAAATTGTAGCTAAGGCTAACAACAGAAGCCGAACATAATTGCAGTGATCCAGGAATAATATGGCTGAAAATTAGTTCGGGCTATTTTATTCAGCTTACGATAGACGGCAGTTCACCAAAGAGAAAGGTCTACCTAAACCGATATACATGCCGAAGATAAAGTATCTCTTGATCTTCCAGCACGAAGGGTAAAGCAGTCTTGAAAGTTGACATTGCTAATACATTTTGTTGACGATCCCCTCCCCCGCCCCCCAAAAAAGTGATACCATGAAGAAAGCATACCCTGCTGTCGACCTCCAGCAACCTTTTCTGTCCTTGAGATGCAACCAACTCCTTTAGCTTGGCCTCTAAGTCTCGGCACCATCCCCCTAGTACGTCCATTATGATATTGTATTGTTTCACTTCATATCCTTGTTACTTCTGCTTCAATTCCCAACGGAGCGGCCCGTATTTCGTGGTTTTCTCCTCCTCTTTTTTCTCCCGGTTTGTAACCCATTGGCAGCTCATCTCCAGCATGATGACTCGCTTTGACTGGTGGTTGATTATGCAAGCATCTACTCCGTTGGCTCTAACTTCTTGGTGCTCCGCAAATACAGCGCATTGTCCCCAACTCGTACACTGGTTTCGGTTTCAGTGGTAAGTACCAAGGTGGCAATGAGTCTACAAGCCTGGGTCTTGCAGAACCTCGAAGACAAGTATCTTCTGGGCTGCGTTATGTCGGGTAACGTACTTGTTCTGTGCAAGGGCAGTACAACCAGCCAAGACACGGGCGACACTTTCAGGGCCTTATTACATAGCCTGCGCATCACCTCACCCGTCGTATCCGTGTGCATTTTCTGGCAGGCATACAGCCTCGTAGGTAATAACTCTTCGTAGAGCTCAAACATCCCCGCCACTGTATGTGTTGGGCATTGCTTCCAACCGCTTAACGACCAGAAACAGCCCTCGAAGTTAAGGTTCTCCTCTTCACTTCTTGCGGAGATTAGTTTCCCCTGCCAGTTCGGTTCAAATGTTCGCTTCCCATCTCTTCTGTTCCAAAAACCTCCTCAGCTCTGCTTTCAGTTTCTGTGCTGTTATCACCTCTCTACTATCATACTTTATGCAGGTTGGATTTCAGTACTCCAGCTGCAACTGGTGGCCCATCTCCTCTGCATAGCTTGATGCCTCTTTAGCTATAACGAGCCATGACCTAACTCTTCCGCTCTCTCTTCAAACTCACGAACCATCGCCATCGCTGGGTCACTTTTTCCATATAACCTCACTGCAGGCCTTTATCTTCGTCACTTTGAACTCCTCCTCGATCGAGCACAGACCTCTACCTCCCTTCTTTCTTGACATGTATAGAATGGCAGTTGAACCGCTGGGATGTTTCCCACCATTCTCAACAACTATCTTGCGCGCTTCTCGATCTAACTTTTTGAGCTTTGTCACCGGCCATTGTTGTGTCCACATTAGGTAACCCAAAACTGGTAATGCAAATTGGCTCGAGGCGGTTACACGGTTGTGATCAGACAGGTGACTTGACCAGATGATAGACATTCTGCGAAGAAACTCCTTAGCTGCGCACTCCAACGACATCTTCTGCTCTTGCTTTGCCGTCTCTAAGACACCTAATAACCTGTGCGGATTGCCCTCTTGGAGGTCGGAAACACAGATATTCTCATCTACCGTTAGCCCCGAGGTATCATGGGTATGGGTCTGTACCCGCCTTTGTACATGAACGACGCACACTTTTTGGGGTTCCACTGAAGTCTGACATCCTCCATCGCGCTCTTGGTTGATTCCGTAACTCGGTTTAGCTTACTCTCCGAAGACGCAAAAATCTTTAGATCGTCGATATACAGGAGGTCTTTTACCTTTATACTGATCGGCTTAGATAGATTATAGCCCTTACTGGCACTTATCTTCCATGCGATGGGAATCAAACAAACCGTGAAGAGCCTGAGACAGAGAGTGTCACCCTGGGGTAGGCCTTTGAGAAACCTTATTGGCTCAGATGTCTCGCGCCCTTGCTTTGTAGTCGCCATCATCCTTGTGTTCCAACTCTTACTAAACTTTTCCACCGTCCTTGATAACCAAACAGGGAATCTATGCAGGATAATCATTTCCTCCAACCAACCATGGCCTACAAAGTCGTACACCTTCTTGACATCGATCAACGCCATACTCAGGTTACGCCTTCGCCGATGACAATCTAAGGTCACAGTTCTGTCAATCAGTAAATTGTCTATAAGTTCGCTACATCCTGCGCGTGCGCCCCTCTGAGCTCCATTTATTAAATCGCGCGTTTCCAGATGTTCATTCGCAGGTCCTAACATGTTCACAACGTGAACCAATTATACAAAGTATTTTTAAATACTTTGTATAAGTTTAAAAACAGGTGATCGGGCTCTGGGTTATCACTGTTAAATTCTCTGGGTTTCGGGAGTAGTATGGTTTTGCCTCCGGAGAACCATGCTGGATACTCTATGCTGGTATTCGCGATGGTTTGAAACGACATAGCCACCCCCTCATGGAGCACTTTTGCCTTTTTCCACCAAAACTTGGTCAGCCTGTCTGGACCCGGGGCACTCCAGTTCTTTTTCCTTGCTAGATTCTTTGTAGTTTCTACGGTGTCTAGCTTCCAGGCCTTTTCTGATGGGGGAAGAACTTGGCTATAAATTGCAGATTATATATCCTCGAGCTACTGGGCTTTTCTTTTCCCGGTCCCTTGACTTTTCCAGTGTTGTATCTAAAAGCTGCTCGCATCCTCGATAATCTCAAACATCTTTCTTTCCGCATTTTTTGTCGTCAACCGGTATGCACTTTGGGCCCTCATTCTCTTTATCCTTATCCAATACCTCTCTCATGTCAGCATAGACCTGGCCTGTGTCTACTTTAAACTGGTGATTTACACGTCTTGTTTATTATTATTATTAATACTATTATTATTATTATTATTACTATTATTATTGTTGTTGTTGTTATTGTCATCATCATCATCACTATCATTGTCATTAACATTATTATGACTATTACTATTATTTAAAAAACAAGTTAAGGGTTTTCAGAGGCGAGCGCTGTTAGTCTTTCCATACCTAAAGGAAGTTTATGGAAGTAACGATTTTCGACTTTGCGCCGCAATAGATTTTAACGTAGCTTGATAAATACAAATCACCTAACAGTACACTGACCTCATCTGTTGGATAATCCTATGTTCTGTGAATCATGTTTGATATAAGTACTCATGTTAAATATAAAAGTACTCTGTAATCTGTTAGTAACAACTTAGCTTTTGGCCCAGTTAAAGAGGACATGTTTAGCTGAGAGAGTTACTCTAGTAATTACAATTTATCACAACCTTGTCTACACCTACCGTACCTCATTTGTGGAACACTTAATGGAATTTCCGTCCAGACCCTTTCCTAGTACATCCAACAAGCTTCGCCTTGCCAGCTTTGAACTAACAGCTGAAAAGTACCGAAATATACTGAGAACTCTTGGTTTTGTGTTTCTTCGTAGGGTTGTAAAATATACTTGGCCAGTTCACTAACTACCAACAAATAATTGTCATGGTATCGTCTTTCCTTTAGGAAAATGACCGCGGTGGACATGCGATCGATGACAAAGCAGTATCCGTTAGGTCTTTAGAGTTATTCTGTTTTTCTCCACCGCCTGAAAATTAAAAGAAGCTGAGGTGAGAAAACACTATTTAATATGATGGATAACAAATAACCAAGAGAACTAAGAGACGACCAAGGAACTGAGGCCCCGTTTGAGTGAGCTAACCTTGCTATCATGTGACTTTAAATCACATATCTAACCTAATCTTGGAAGGGTAACAGTAGATAGAAAAATACAATGATCACTTGCGGTAGCCAGGAAAGTATTCTTTGTTCAAGTCCGACCTCACGGAAAATGGTAAGTGGACAAAGCATTGGGTCGGTTTGCTACTTTGTTTGCCCATCCCTCCTTGCCTATCTCCCCGCCTTCCTACCTCCCTCGCTCCTCCCTTCCCATCTATTCTCCATCCCTTCCTCCTTTCTTCTCTTATGATTATGCTAAGTTATACAGTGTGGTGGGTACGTTTCACGGGTCTCGCATGCAGACTCGGATGTAGGTCAAACTTCAACATATAACTAAACGATTGGACAGTTCTACCCTTTGGCGCTATATTACAGGATGTGGGTGGCTTGCAACTTTGTGCGAAATGATTGAAAATTGTTAGCGAAATAAAGCTGCATGAGCAGAATCAGCAGCGGTTAAGAAAACATATTGTATTCAAAAATACCAGTTTTAGTGACTCCTCCAGCTCGGCCGAAAACAACAACTACACCATAAAGCACAATAGGGACATTATTTATCTTTTTGCCAACATTTATACGATTGATAAAGAAATGTAAAGTTCCATCTGACTTGCGCATAATTAACCCAACTCGGTCGCCTACCTGGAAAACAAAGTCGGAAGGTTTGTTCCATTTACCACTGACTTTATGATTGGCGTTCAAAAGAGCTTTAAAGCGATTTCGCTAAATACATCCAACAAATGGTACGAAATATATATAAGAAAATAACAGTTAAGCAGTAACACTTCTACGGCGTGAGGTACACGCCCACAGACATATTATGCAGAAAGCCATGGCTGTATTTCAATCTTTACATAGATTCACTCACAAATGTAAGTGACCCAAGGCCTAAGCCATTTTACACGTTTCTGCTGTTATTTCAGTTAAAGTAAAATTAGTTGGTATATGTTAAAGAATGTTGTATATTTACTAAAAAGATATATTTAACAATTATTCCTCGAGCCTGAATGCTTTCTGATAGCCCATGAAGCCCAAGGCCGAATGGGCTATCGACTGAGAGGCCATGAGGGCAAGAGGAATAATGGTTTTAGTAAAATTCAACTAGTTGGTCAAAAATATCGAAACAAAACAACTTTAGCTAGTCAAAAATAGACTTTAATCCTTTTTTGCCGCCAAAAAGCAGGCGCTTCTCGCTACTAGTGGGCTATAACATATAGCCTAGTAGTAGCTCAACCAATCAGAACGCAACATTGGTAATAGGCCACTAGTTGGACTTTACTAATACCGTGTATCAAATCCAACGCAAAAGTGAAATTAAACACGGAACATTCAGATATAACAGTAACAAATATAAAAAATGCATTAGTAGACAAAATGGAGGGCGTTTAAACCCGTTTTGGAAAAATATTATTATCTCATCGCTGTTGTTTAAAACTTTGTAGGCCTAACCAAAATTAGTAAACTTTAGTAACTGGTAATTAAAAAGATGTCTGTGCATTAAACTCTCTTAAAAAGAAAAAAAATAAAATAAATAAGCTTTTCGTATAATACTGTACCATCAGTTGTGAAAGCTACAGGAATTCATTAACGATAATCTGCGATCAGGCGTTTTTTTTTTTTTTTTTTGTTTTATTTTGTTTTTTTTTTGTTTTTTTTTTTTTTTTTTTTTTTTTTGGGGGGGTCTCCTAAACAAAAAGGGAAGAAGGACACATTGACCAAAGAGTATCCTTTTTCTATAAGTGAAAGCAGTATGCACGCCTCCAATCTGTGGTTGTTGTTGTTGTTGTTGCTTTTTTTTATCATTTTTTTTTAATCCTAGTTCTCTCATCACCAACCACTACCGAGCAACGGATGACACGTGCGAGTAATAAGGCCATTAAGCTAATTAAAGCAAGGTTCAAGTGACAAACACCTTTGAAATAGGTTATATACAACGCTGAGGGTTGTCTAATACACACGAAATTAGTCATGTGGATACCAAGCTAAGAATGCCCTGCCGTAAACTGCCGCTTATAAACCCTGGGTTTATAAATGGGAATGGGGGCATACGAGAGGTAGTTCACGGTAGTCTATTACCAAAACAAGGCGAGTGATACAAACCGACACACTGGTCAGGTCCTTTGTTATTGTAGCCATTTCCTTGTCGTTTATTAGCATCTTGTTGGTGCTAAGTAGAAACGTTGTTCCTGTTGAGCAGGACGTTATTAATCTAGGAAACTGGAAATTCTCCGCATTGACAGTCGTGGCACCAAAAACCAAACTGCCTGACCACCTGCCAGCTATACTGTCCAATCGAACTTCGAATAGTTCATCATCTTGTAGAGGCTGGCTTGTTAAAACAATGCTTTCATCGGAACACTGAAGAGTGCTATATAAGAGCAAAATAAAACTGTCAGATGCAGTTGAAACTCGTAAGGCTATGTCTACACCATGAATAAGAAAACCTATCCAGTATAGCATGAACAGCAACGGCGCAGAACTTGAACAAGTCTTGGGATCCGTTTGTGAACATTATACGTTTCTGGGAAACTGTCCACCTACCCCTTCCCTAAGCGAACATTAACACTTATTTCTCAGTTAACGAAAAATGTTGGCTTAGGGGAGGGGTAGGTGGACAGTATAATGATCACTTTACACTGTGCCAGAGCGGTTGGCCGAAAGGGTTTGGTAAACTCAATCCCAATCCTCACTCGAGAACGTTAACTTTCTCTCAGTGGATTTCACTCCTCACTCCTATTTAATATTTACTTCCGCAACGGTCCGACTACCTTTTCACACTGCAGCGAAGAGTGGCAAAGAACCTATTTACTATCCACTATGTGACGCTTCACTTTTCACATCGTCGTCGCAGCGCAGCTTAGCATCGGTACAGAAATCGCGCCGAAATCACCGTTTTATACTATGGTTATTGATCTGAAGATGATAGCCTGTATCACCACAGAGGGAAAAAAGTGCGATTCTTTCTTCTGTGAAAGGTTTGAACCCAGGAGTCATTTCAAAAGTAGGTTGAGTTTGATCGTCCGGGTGAACGTAGTCCTGAATGGGACTGTTGTTGTTGACAGTGCCTGACGTTTCGATAACCTGTGCGGTAGCCATCTTCATCGTAGACGGATCGAAACGCACCAATTACTGATTACGAGTCTTCATAGCCAATAACATCACGGCTTAACTGACAGACGACCAATAACATCGCGACGTAATTGAAATATCAGATCAATAACCAGAGTATAATACCATCAACTGACGTGATACAATGCACTTGGACTCTGAAGATGACTACCGCAAAGGTTGTCGAAACGTCAGTCACTGTCAACAACAACAGTCCTATTCAGGACTACGTTCACCCGGACGATCAAACTCAACCTACATTCTTTCTTCTGTTATACAGAATGCAATCCAGAACATAGTTTTACAACAAATTGAAGTAACTAGTTTCAAAGATTTCCCCTTACTTGATTCTATTGGCTTGTCCCCACGCATCACTGCGACGTTGGCCCCGCAAGTGTGATGAAACGTGTACGACGAGGAAGGAAAAGCGAATGAAGAGGGTGAAGAGGTAACAAAAGAAGACTTTTTCGATGCTTCAAGTTTGGCTATAAAATGTTTAATCGTAAAATTATTCATAGGTTTGATATTTGTGCAGGAAACGTACCATTATTAATTTCTTAAGTGTAGAAATCAAAGCCCAACAAAAGCACATAACCTCTTCTCGAAACATCCTCAGTCTACCCTCCATGGACACTAGGGAAAATTAATCAATACACTGGTCACTAAATATAATATTAGTAGGAATATTCTTTGCGAAGGATATTCGACAGTTAGAATATAGATATATCAATCTTTTTTATTATTATTAATTACTTTGTCTTTTTTTCTTGTAAACTATCGTTTAAAAAAAAAAAAACAAAAAAAACAAAAAAAAAAAAAACGCCAGGGCACAAATTGGTGCGAGATAGGACTGTATAAGACTCCAAATAAAGCATTGTATTGTCTTGTCTAGACGTCATTGAGAAGGGGGCGCGGGAGGGAGGGGTTTGGGGGGAGGAGTTGAGGACATATATACAGCAAGCGAAGTAAACACTGCCCTATAAACAATATTTTACAGCACAGCCGTTCGTAAAGTAAAGTTAGGTGAAGATTTATTAAATGGATTGGTTTGTTCGAAGTTGCATTTAAACATGGAAAATGCATAAAAAAGGTAGTTCACCAGGGCGTGAAATTAACTTTTTTAGAGGAGCCACTACGCTACTTTATTGATATTTCAAAGAGGTAGCCACCGCAAAAAAAGAAAGATTTTTTTTTTTTTTACCTAAATGATTGGAGCTATCAAAGGGGACCCCTACAACGAATCTACTTGAAAACCAATATGGTGTTCACCGACAGATTTTCCTAGTGAAGTACGTGCCAGTTTTGCATGCCAATTGGCAACAGACACTGAATTACAGTTCCACGTCCTTTTATCCAGCAATTTTGACCCAAATTCTTGTTAAGCCCGGGCTTAATGGCTTAAAGGCAGCTACGCCACTGCTCACTTTACTAAACTCTATGTACATGACTCGACTTGGACATTAGACGACCCGGCTCAGATCGTGTGGACAACTCTTTAGAGATATAAACCTAACCTTGCTGGTTACTGTTTGCTGCTGCTTTGGATTTCAATGCTTTAACATGAGGAATGTGCTTGCGTTTTGCATCAGGAATAGAAGAGTCTTGGTTATCTTTGGCTGAGCAGTGGAGTGGTCGCGAGGCAGCAGTCTATGTATGATGCAAAATGACAAAGGGTAAAAAAAACATAATAATAATAATAATAATAATAATAATAATAATAATAATAATAATAGTAATAATAATAATAACCGATCGTGAGATAGATCACCGTAGGCCTGACATAACTGACCATGTTAAGAACAACAACAGTCCTCATCATAGACATTGCGGTACCTAGCGACAGCAGCGTTGAAGGCAAAGAGAGAGAAGGGGAATGTCTAGACTTTGGAGGGCGAAGACAAAAGTCACACCAGTGGTTGTGGGAGCACTAGGAATGATGCCGAAGAGCTGAAGGGGTCACTTGAAGGAACTGAAATTTCAAATAGGGTCAGAACTTTGTAAAAGTCTGCATTTCTGGGAACGTCCACCATATTGATAAAGGTCCTTGTAGTCTAAGGTCTCGGACGGGATCAGACTAAACGAGGAAAATATTGTTGTTTCCAGAACAATGACCACCTGTGCGAATTAGAACTACTACTGCTACTACTCCTACTCCTACTACTACTACTACTACCACTACCACTACCACTACCACTACCACTACCACTACCACTACCACTACCACTACCACTACCACTACCACCAGCAGTAGCACCAGCACCGCCACCGCCACTGCCACCACCGCCACCAATGCCACCACCGCTACCACTGCCACCACCGCCACCACTGCCACCACCACCGCCACCACCACCACCACCACCACCACCACCACCACCACCACCACCGCCACCACCGCCACCACTGCCACCACCGCCACCACCACCACTACCACCACCACCACCGCCACCGCCACTGCCACTGCCACTGCCACCACCGCCACCACCGCCACCACCGCCACCACCGCCACCACCACTGCCACTGCCACCACCACCACTGCCACCACTGCCACCACCGCCACCACCACCACCACCACCACCACCACCACCACCACCGCCACCGCCACCACCGCCACCACCGCCGCCACCGCCACCACTGTTACCACCGCCACCACCGCCACCACTGCTACTGCTACTGCTACTACTACTACTACTACTACTACTACTACTACTACTACTACTGTTACTGCTACTGCTACTGCTACTAATGCTACTACTGCTACTACTACTACTACTGCTACTACTGCTACTACTGCTACTACTGCTTACTACTGCTTCTATCAAGATCGAAAACTGGATTACAGAACTGTTTAAATGCGCTTTCTTTGTATTGTGACAAATGGAAGCTAAAAATTAATCCGAAGAAAACAAAAATTATGATATTTCAGAAACGCCCAAAAAAATCTGTTGACATCAAATTCAACATAGGCAGTGAGTCAATTGAAATTGTCCAAGAATACACTTATTTAGGTACACGTTTAACTCCAACGGGAAACTTTACACTTGCACTCGAACACTTAAAAGAAAAGGCCCTTCACGCGTTTTCTAGTATTCGGAAGCGGACAATTCTTAACAAACTTAATCCTAATACTGCATCCCAAATTTTTGACACCATGGTATTCCCAATCTTGAGTTACAACAGCGAGGTATGGGGAATGTACACCAAGCAAGATTTTAAAAAATGGGATAGCTCCCCAATAGAAAAAAATCCACCTCAAATTCTGTAAACGTTACTTAGAGGTTAACAATAAGGCCTCTAACATAGCCTGCAGAGCTGAACTTGATAGACTGCCGCTGGTTATCCCGATAAATCAGAAAATTATGAAATATTTTGTTTACCTCAACAACAAAGATAATGACTCTATAGTCAAACAGTCTTTCCTTATGTCAAAGAATCTACATTCTATGAATAATTCCGGATATTTTTCCAATTTCATAAACATGCTTGAACAATACAATCTAACCAGTTTAGATGCTGAATCTCTAGATAATGATAAAATTAGACGATATACCACAGAAATGAGAGAGAAATATCTATCTTTTTGGCGGCACAGCCTCGAAAATTCAAAAAAACTAGAATTTTATAAAACTTTTAAAGATGAATATTCTACATCTGATTATCTCTACCAGCTAAGACATTATGACGAACGACATAATTTTGTTAAATTTAAAATAAGTAATCACAAACTTATGATTGAACATGGTCGATACCAAATCGATCATTTGCCAAGAGAAAATAGATTGTCCTTTATGTCACTCAAATCAGGTAGAAGATGAGATTCATTTCCTCTTTCAATGTAACAAATACTCAGTACAGAGACAGGCATTTATTAATCAAATCAATCGAATAATACCTGACTTTGACAAGAAATTATCTCCAGAAAGCATAAAACTGATAATGAATTCGAAGGAACATCATGTAAATAAGTTAGTTATGAAGTTTGTTTCCTCCTGCATGAAAATACGTAATTCATTGTTAGTAATGTAACCGAATTTTTCTAGATTATTATTAGTGCTGTTTTGTTTTATATTTTGATTGTCATATACATGCTTTTGCAATACTGTAAAATGATGCGGTCGTGCAAATAAAGCAATTTATTACTATTACTATTACTTACTATTACTTGTACTACTACTACTACTACTACTACTAGTACTACTACTACTAGTACTACTACTACTACCCTACTACTACTACTACCACCACCACCACCACCACCACCACCACCACCACCACCACCACTGCCACCGCCACCACCACCACCACCGCCACCACCACCACCACCCCCACCAGCACCATCACCACCACCACCACCACCAGCACCACCACCGCCACCACCAACACCACCACCACCACCACCACCACCACCACCACCACCACCACCACCACCACCACCACCA